>OX401404.1:18545980-18750980 GCA_947846245.1 Cerastoderma edule
AGATATACGTGTAGTAGATATACGTGTAGTAGAAAAACCTGTAGTAGATATACGTGTAGTAGATATACGTGTTGTAGATATACATGTTGTAGATATACGTGTAGAAAATATACGTGTAGTAGAACGTGTAGTAGAACTACGTGTAGTAGATAAACGTGTTGTAGATATACATGTTGTAGATATACGTGTAGTAGATATACGTGTAGTAGAACTACGTGTTGTAGATAAACATGTAGTAGATAAACGTGTAGTAGATATACGTGTTGTAGATATACGTGTAGTAGAAAGACCTGTAGTAGAAATACGTGTAGTAGATATATGTGATGTAGATATACGTGGTGTAGATATACTTGTATTAGATAAACGTGAGTCGAAAAACCTGTAGTAAATATAAGTGTAGCAGGTATACGTGTTGTGGATATACGTGTTGTAGAAATAATTGAGGTATTGTTGTAGGTATACGTGTATAGGGTGTACATGTAGTAGATAAACGTGTAGTATATATACGTGTTGTAGATATATATGTTGAAGTTATATATGTGTTGCAAATTTAAATGTTGTTGATATACGTGTTGTCGAAATACGTGTAGTAAATATACGTGATGTAGATATTCGTGTAGTAGATAAACGTGTAGTAGGTAAACGTGTAGTAGATAAAGGTGTTATAGAAATAAATGTAGTAGTGTTGTAGGTATACGTTTGTAAGATGTACGTTAAGTAGATAAACGTGTAGAAGAGCATTTTCCCCTTTTTTCACAATGCTATCCAGAGTCGTCTACAACGAACTGGTCAAATCTCGTTATTCTTTGCTAATGGGTTAAGGGAATCCGGAGACACCGATAGGAAAGCGATCTCTTTTCAATATCTCACAGCTATAGAAAAGTGCTAGCATTAAATGGCAGCATCGTCTCCATCTAAATAATTGCGATAAGGTTGTTGTGTGTTACAATCAGTTTTAAAAATGTATGCTGAAGGGGAAGATTTGTCCGAGCCGAGATTCGTACAGTCGCTCCGCAACACATATCTCGGGCGGATATCTGCTCCTAAACTGTCCAGGGCTACTTAATAACATTGTTCAGACAATTCTGCAATTTATCTCAATCGATTGCGCTTGTAAAACGGTGTGGAACTATTATACGTGAACTGACTCTTAACCCATAGAATGCTCGGTAATTTTTAAAAATATATTTTTATATCGTTTCCTTTTCCAAAACTTTAAACATCTGCTTAATTTCTGATGAGGAAATGTACCCAGAGTAGCAAACAGGTTTGATCACAGATCAGCCGCCAATATACTTGGCCTGGATATAACCTGTTCGCATAAGCATGAATCACTTTAAGGGTAAAAGTTAAATGTCGACCTGACCCACTTGTTGTACATAAAAATATCAGGTCGTGTCGTTGAAGCCCTCTTACAGTGTAAAAAGGTAAAGCTCAGGTGTACAATAGCCAGGGTTTCGGGTTAACGCTGAACGGTAAGTCGTGTTTTTTATGTAGGTAAAAACCTTTTTTCTGTTTTATTTAATTTCAAATGCATATCTGTGTGTTTGTAGTAATTGCAATTGCACGACAATATAATTGTACTTTATTATTTTAGAAAAAAATCTATGTTCTGTTTTGTCTCCTTTATCGATGTAAATAGATACTACATGATTTTCATAGCATGCATGTAAATATATAATTGTAATAACTATGAGCCTATGTGCTTAATGTTGAAATAAAATTGTGTTATGTTATGTTATGTTATGTATAAGATAGATAATTATTTATTATGTAGGTACTTGTACATGTACAATTATATCTTTGATTTTACTTTTCGGGATACTAATATTAATATATTTCATAATAGTTTAGATAATTCAATATGCACTGCTCGCCTCTGCTGCTATAAGATAATTGTCGAAAACGTGTATCAATAATTACCAATTAATATCATACTCATTCTGTTTAATTGACAAATGACCCTTTGTGGCTCAGTTGTTAAGGTGGTGGCCTTAAAAGTCGGGAGTCCCGGTGTTTTTTGTTGTTGTTGCTAATATCCATATGCTACAGCGGACGATTCCGATGTAGGCCTATTAGAACCACTCTATGATGTTATATAAGTTAAAACATATATAAGAGTGTAGAAACAATATTTGTATAAAAAAAAGATCAAGCACTAAATGTCTTGACACCTTTATGGTCTTGAGAAAAATGTCACAAAAAGAGGATTTTTTTTATCAAAGCAACCATTTCTTTAGTGTATTTGACAAACGTGTCAGTCAAATCAAGCATTGTCGTACGCTTATTTAATTTGATCCAACCAGTGATATATCTTAAAAGAATACCAAAAGACAAAAAAAATGATAAAACTATAATTCCAACCCTTTCATACATTCTTGTTTACAGTCCCTACGGTAAAGCCAGCTATTAGAATACAATCAGAAGTCCTTCTCTGTCGCCATGGCACTCAACAAGTACGAAGAAGTTTTGTTTCCCGGCTTTATCACACAGCCTAAAGAGAGCTTGCAAGCTGTGGAGAACCTGGACTACAGACAGGGAGACATCCTGATGGTTTCCTACCCAAAGATGGGCAGCCATTGGAATGAGAGCCTTATTCGTTGCCTGCTTCGCACGGACAGCAAGGAGAACACACTTTCAAAGAGTTCAGTTCTCGAATTAAATCCCCCTGAATTTTTTAGGGACATGAAAAGTCCGCGGGTTTTCTACACCCATCTCGGCCCAAACCGACTTCCACCAGATCACGTGAAAAACCGCGGGAAAATTGTAATGGTATTGCGCAATCCAAAGGATGTGATGGTGGCTTCTTATTATCATTTCACCCGAGCAGTATTGATTGACAATAAACTAAAATGGAACGACTATTTTGAGGAGTTCATGGCTGGTAATGTACCATTTGGCAGCGTGTTTGAGTACCTACAGAAGTGGGACGAGGCTTTAAAGAAGAACGATCTTGATATAGAATGCTTCTATTATGAGGACCACAAACAGAAACCTGTCGAAACGCTTAGACGTCTTGCTAGCCATATCGGTGTCACGAAGACGGATGAGGAACTGGCTTCAATCGTTGAGGAATGTTCTCTGGAAGGTCTAAAGAGTAAGATTGATCCAGAAACAATTCACCCGTCTGTAAAGGATGCCAAAGGCGAGTCAGTCATTTTCAGAAAAGGCGAAGTCGGAGATTGGAAGAACCATTTTACGAAGACACAAATGGAGAGGTTTGACAACGTCGTCAAGGAGAAATTAAAGGGACTGTCCTTCACATTTAAATATGAATAACAAACATATCAGTGAAAATGTACATGCTTTGCCTTCATGTTAAAGGCATTATATCTTACAGCTTGTGTTAACACACGTTATGGATGTAATTTTAACAAATTTATACACTAAATGAATGATCTTTTTTATCAATTTCTTCATTTCAAAGATGCTAAAATCAGACGTTGGATTGCTCTTTGGTGTAATTTGCTAGCATCAATTTTCGGAGTCCGGATCTAGAACTCTCTTACGTCATACCAATTTCGATTATATTTTAAAAAAGGAAATAATGAAGAATTCCATTCTACACAAAGTAAACCGTTTAAACAGTTTAGTGCATGGCAGATAGATGTGCTTGCTCCTGTGGAAGGATAACATTTCTTAAAATCAATCGTGAAAAAAAAGAAAATAATAAGAGAAAAAGTAAAATCAAGCTGCTGACACGAGCAAAACAAGCAGTTGTCATCAAACAAAACAAGCAGTTGTCATCAAACAAAACAAGCAGTTGTCATCAAACAAAACAAGCAGTTGTCATCAAACAAAACAAGCAGTTGCCATACACCCCCCACCCACACATAAATAGCTTGGTAGTGTTATGTGTGCCTCAATAAACCCTTTTTTCCTCGGCCAAGTAAATCTGTTTTTGTTGTAACCTAATGATAAGAGCACATTGGATGCCCTCACGTCCATGATACCATATATCTGCCCAAAACAACAGTCTAACTAATAAAAGAAACACAACATGATTGCGTTGTGCTACTTAATCAGTCTCAAATATTATATTTATGTGTATCCTTGCAACCAACCTTACGTTAGAAATATGTTCATTGGATTGTTTAGGACTGGTGAGTTTCCAGAAATGTGGTCTCAATCCGTCATTGAACCATTACATAAAAAGGAAAGTATAAAAAATCCGGAAACCTGTAGAGGCATCACATAAATTGACTTTTATAGCAAACTTTGAATTATCATGCTAACTAATAAAGTTACATTCTTTGTTGACGCCTACGACAGAATAACTGAATCTCAGGCGGGGGCCCGTCAGGATGATTCAACGATAGACCAATCTTTTATATTGCAAGCAGTTATCAGCAAATATCAACTTTCGTAAAGTTAAAAAAGCGTTTGACTCCGTAAATAGAGCAAAATTATTTAGCGCCCTTAGGTTAGGTTACATAATTTAAATGGTAATACACTTCTATTCATTGAATTAACAAAGTAGTCAAATCTAGGGTTAGAAATAATAGTTCACATACCTCTGATATCTTAATTGTCCTGTAGGACTAAGGCAAGGCTGCAAGTTGAGTCCCAAACAGTCATATCTATAAACTGGGCGCTGTTTTCATTTTTTCCGCTACCTGGCACCAATCGTATCTATTCGGCAATCCCCAATGAAGTTGAATTGGTAGGCACCAAATTTGTGAAAATTGCACGTTGAAAAATAGATATTAATAGTGCAGGCGTTTTGTAGTTTTTCTGAGCGCTAGTATGCTTTTTAAGATTATCATATCAACACGTGTGTTTTATATTTTCTCAATCGTATCTAATTGTCAATTCCCGACTCATTTACAAAGGAGATAAATCAAATCCCTGAAATGAAGATCACTTTGAGAAATTTGGAAATTAGTTACGAAATCGTCGGTGTGTGAACATAGTCCTGAAGTTGCGGATTTGTCAAAATATTCCGTTTTTGGATAAATGACAAGTTATGCCTCACAATTCTCATGAAGTAAATCAAAATTAAAACAGCTGTAAAACATTTATTTCAATTCTATTATGAATCACATTTTATTCATTACACACGCAATGAAAACGTTTCAACAAGCAGTTATAAAAAATCCAAACTCCACCTTGTTTTCGCCTGTTTGTCATTTGCGTGTCAAACTCGAGTTCCCTTTGCAGAACCAAGAACGTTCGCGGAGATATTACCAAATCTAATGTTTTAAGAACCTGTGGCCGAAGGCGACGATTATTTTCACAATATATATATACATTATATATAGCACCACAAAACGAAATCTTCTGGGGCCCGTATTACTAAACAGTTTACGCTTAAGATTTGCGTAAGTCTAAAACAACAAGTCCTTTTATTTCAATATTTGGCAAAGCAATATTGCAAAGTAACACATCATTGGAATCGTCTCTCCGAGACGCTTCCAATGACGTGTCACATTGCAATATTGTACTTTCATTGAAGATATTATCCATGTTAATCAATTATGACTTACGCAAACATTTTCCGTAAGTTGTTTAGTAAAACGGGCCCCTGGTCACCTTCCTCTCTGGTACAAAACGTAGAATCATGCATGCAGAAACACATTTGTCACAATTACTGTTATACTTGAACATTGTACAATTTGAAATGTTTAGTTGTAAACATTGCGCCAAAAGTAGAATTCGTTGACAAAGTACGGATTCTCTAAACTGACGTACAGATGTGCATATGTATTTTTTACATATAATCCAATACGCATCATTCCCTTTTGATTGCTCTCCATAAGATGGATAACGGTATGGCAACACTTCGGACATATAACAGCTCACGATATTCGGTGTTTTGGGGTTTTTTTATTTTTGAAAGAGACGATTAGGGTTTTTATTGTTTTTTTTATGTGTTTTACATCACATCAATATTGTTTCAGTCATGTAGCGAGGCCCGACTCTCAATGATGGAGGAAGACCCCATACACAACTGCCCATGAGGGCTGGTCAAGGCGGGAAGAACCATTCCGTAAGTCAGTCGGGAGACTGCCTAGCATGAAAATCCATATACCTCTCAGGATTTGAACCCACGCCGAGAGGGGCCATGTCATTTCAAGATCTGGGACCCGTTTTACTAAACAGTTTACGCTTAAGATTTGCGTAAGTCTAAAACAATAAGTCCTTTTATTTCAATATTTGGCAAAGCAATATTGCAAAGTAACACATCATTGGAATCGTCTCTCCGAGACGCTTCCAATGACGTGTCACATTGCAATATTGTACTTTCATTGAAGATATCATCCATGTTAATCAATTATGACTTACGCAAACATTTTCCGTAAGTTGTTTAGTAAAACGGGCCCCTGTACTCTAACCACTAGGCCACGGAGGCCGCAGACCATCAGTACAAAAGTAAGAAGAAATTTGTCTTTACTTTCTCAACGTGGTTGCGTATGAACTCATCTGCGGGAGTTGAACAACGGTAATGTATATTTGAGTATAGGTTCATATGACACTGTGTAATCAGATTGGATTACACCTATTTATGAACATGTAAATTCAGAATTAAGATATGCGTACATTTGAAATGCATCCGGGATGTTTAAACATAAGCCATATTCTACCTTGATACAGGTAAGAAAAGTGTGTGTGTGTTGTTTGGACTGTGGTAATTTATGTTTGTTTTTCTTTAACGGTAAGATTTTCAAGTAAATACTATTTTCGTATCATCCAATAAATATCTGCTCTGTCAATTTCTTTTGTTGATCAGTATTTCATTTCTTTTTATCCGGTCTTTAGACATGCATTCATAGCCAACATGCTGATTGTGCTTCAAAAAATGTAACATGTTTTAAACTAAAATGAGTTTGAATTGCGAAATGAATTGATCAAACCTGAAAAGTGAATTCTATGATCGAACATGTACAACAATGGCGTATCTAAATGTTCAAACTGATATGAACAGTTCATTATTTTCCATGTCAATATGTATTAACAGGGGGATTGGTTTCGGGAATGTATTTCTTATCATATAAATCAACTTTAAACGATATTAAACACTATATTTGATGGTGCCACATTAGCAAAACGATAACTTAAATAATTATGATTAAGTATATGTAAAGATATCAATTGGGAAGAAGTTTGATAAAAAAAAAAGACAGAAATGAAAAAACGCACACAGAGAATAAGAGAGAGAGAGAGAAGTCTTAAGACTCAGAGATGTGTGCTTCAGAAGTAAAAAACATAAATAATTTGATATTTACAATCATCGTCACCATACCAAAGGCCATTTTAAATTCCTTACTTCTAAGATGCTAAAAACCCATGATTTCAATAAATAATGTAAAGTAAGCCTACGCGCCTGTCAGTTTTTTTATGCGAAAGCCGGTTTATAAATAAACACAAGAAATCCGCCTCGCGTGACAAGAAACGTTTCCAAAGATCCACGTGAAGATGGTATCTAAATATAGCATCTCTCGGTCTAAGTTTAGCTCGTTTTTAACGAAATTAACCCGTTAAAACGGTTTGTAATGTCTGCAATACAAACTATCTCTATCTTTTCTCTATGGTTATAAACGGGAAGCTGTCAAAAGCCAGGGCTTATGTAAGTTTGGAAATATATTTTGCCATGTTATTGGTGGAAGACATTATTATTATTCAAATAAAAATAAGATCCAAATCGGTGAGATCGTTCTTTTAAAATGCCGCCGAGAAAAGACCCATATCAACGTTTATTTTACAAATTTGAAACCTCACCTGATCAACACAAAACATTCTCGTTAACAATGGAGACTTGTTTTATCTTTGTTTTGATTGTGCGGCGTGCTTGAACTGACAGGACAATGGTCCAGGAGTAAAGCGTCGGCATCTGAACACGAGGGTCGTGGGTTCAAACCCCGTGATCTGCCTCGCGACCTTTAATTAATCCACATTCGGCGCGAGTACTGGTTTTGTACGCAGGAATCAGAATCGAGAGTGATTAATCTAAGTTATAAGAACTTGTTTCACAATCGATGTTAAATGAATTAGTTTCATCTAAAAATTGAGCTATTCAATTGATACGACAACATTTGGGTGGACCAATCAGAATGTGTTATTGGCAATTTCCGAAAATTGATTGAAAATGATTATAGACAGATGTATAAACAGGCTGATTAAAGACAAACACGATTTACATGGAAAACTTCATTTTTCATAATTCATATAAGTTAGGGTCAACCTGCATTAATGTGTTATGTTGATGGCTTTCATACACTCACCATAAGAAGTTCGTATTTGTTTAACTTACCTTTACTGTACTCATTATTGAGGAGGTTAACAGTACAAAAAACTGTTTTCATTCCTGAAAGGAATACACACGTCATTTCGTGTTTGTAAATTCTTTCTCAATCGTTAAATCGATAGATCGTTTATTGCATTTCAGGCCTACGGCCCATACACAAGATACAACATATTTACAAATAATAACATTTCTAAAAGGTGAGTTAAGTGCCCCATAAATATTTAACAAACTGAGTTAGACTTTAAGAAACATTTATAAATGAGAACATTCTTTTTTCCCCTTTAACAATTCAGTACTGTTTCAAAATGTAATATAAAGATATAAAGAGGAATCATTAAATGCATTTACAACAATTTTGATAATACCGTAACAAAGGATGACAATATTGAGTAACTTATTATCCTACAGACCCTCAAGACCCGATGTTTCATTCCATTTAGACCAATGCTTAAATCATTAGATCTATGATTATCAAGTAAGAATCAAGTATGATTCCATTTCTTTCATGCAGTTGTTAAGCAAAATATTTCTCGTTTAGGCTCTACAGTCTGTCCATTTTGTGACCGCATAGCCAGTTGGGCGGGAATTTGTATCATACCATCAGACGTACTGTTAAAACATTATGGCGCTCATCAAGTACGAAGAGGTTCTGTTTCCCGGCTTTGTAACAAACCCCGAAGAGATCCTGAAATCCGTGGAGAATCTGGACTACAGACAGGGAGACATCCTTATTTGTGTTTATCCAAAGATGGGGGCACATTGGAACGAGAGCCTTAGTAGATGCCTGCTTCGCAATGACAACAACGAGAATACCGTGGCAAAGTATTCATTACTTGAATTAAATCCCCCTGAGTTTTTAAGGGACATGAAAAGTCCGCGGGTTTTCTACACCCATCTCGGCCATAACCGGCTTCCGCCAGATCACTTGAAAAACCGAGGGAAAATTGTGATGGTATTGCGCAATCCGAAGGATGCAATGGTGTCTTCTTATTACCACTTCTCCCGAGCAGTCATGATTGGCAATAAACTAAAATGGGACGACTATTTTGAGGAGTTCATGGCTGGTAATGTACCATTTGGCAGCGTGTTTGAGTACCTACAGAAGTGGGACGAGGCTTTAAAGAAGAACGATCTTGATATAGAATGCTTCTATTATGAGGACCACAAAAAAAAACCTGTTGAAACGCTTAGACGTCTTGCTAACCACATCGGTGTCACGAAGACGGATGAAGAACTGGCTTCAATCGTTGAGGAATGTTCTCTGGAAGGTCTAAAGAGCAAGGTGGACCCGACAACTGTTCCCCCAGCCCTCAAGGATATCAATGGCGAATTGGTCATTTACAGGAAAGGGGAAATCGGAGATTGGAAAAACCATTTCTCACAGGCACAGATAGAGCACTTTGACAACATGGCAAAGGAGAAATTGAAAGGTCTAATATTTACATTTGAATACGAATAATAAACATATAAGTGTCCCTGTGCATGTATATGCCAAGGTTTTACGTAAAATCTGGAGGTCGTTTTGTTAATCGTGCTTACTTTATCGGTGTATCATCAGAAAAATTGTCATGGACAATCTACTAGTAGTTTTCTATACTTAAATGCATGTTCTATATTTGCAAATAAAAGGAACTACAGACACGTATTTAAAAATATGTATATGTTTAATAACGATCTTCGGTATAGGAACAAACGAAAACCAATGTTTTAAAATTTATGGTTGTCCAAAGCAAGGGTTTCGTCAATTCCTTTTGTCATAAGGCAAACAATTCTTAGTTGTTTGTTAATGTCTGGCCACTATAGCTGATTACTACATATCAATACGAACTCACTCCTTACAACACATGCATAATCACTCAATCATAACTACACACACTGTACAACACAATGTACAACACAATGTACAATACAAAACAATACAATACGATATGATACAATACGATACAATACAATACAATTCAATACAAAACAATAGCTTCATTGCCTCCTCTGAAGGAGATATTTGGTGTACATACAATTATATGATGAACTAACAGAATTTTATATGATCAGTGAACGTAGGTTAATATGTAAATCAAGAAAACTAAATACAATGTTATACATGTATTTACAAAGCAACCCTTGGTGTTGCATCGTGTATCACTACATAAGCAATATCCAGGATTATGACACAGGTCATATAGAATACTACTAACATAGACGCACTTTCGCTGTATAAACTTTTTTAACCCTTTCCCAAATAATAACGACATTTGACCACTTTGTTGCAGACGGCTTTAGAAAACATTTTGGGAAAAGGAGAAATTGCTCGCGACGAGCAATTTTTCTTTTTCCCACAATGTTTTCTGCCCTATCAGAAGGTTATTTTCCAATTTCATCACATTTTGAAATGTCGTCTGCAAACTCTCTTGACTTGTTATTTGGGAAAGGGTTAATGACGTGCATATCATACATTTGCAGACAGAAATAAATATGCCTGAATGTACGCTTCAAAAATTGGATGTTTTTATTTTCTTCTGATATCGTGGCAATTGGAGCACCCAAAATACGAATCGTAAACATAAATGCATCTTGATTATACAGTTCACGAACAAAACTAAGACCATGTAATGAAGTCAGTTGCATTTTGAATTCTAAGGTTGCTCTTTATGTAACAGAGCACTCTGTAAGTGTATGAACTATCACTTCTTGACGTGGTTTAGCCCATTTAAAACAGGAACTGTCGCAAATATACGAAGTGTGCGAGACCATATTTTAGATATTGAGCTCATGACTGACCTACAAGCACTTAAAAGAAATACTCGTCAACCACGGATGCTTCTATTGAAGGATGCAATGCTCTGAAGAGAACATATTCTGGACTGTTTTGTAAGCGTTCGTGTCATAGAGTATGTTCTTTTGACTGGACTGCAAGCCTTACGAAAGCCTTCCATGAACCTTTTGGTGGAATGATGTCGTATTCAAAGTACAGTGAAGCCTCGTTTATCCGGACCCTGATTATCCGGATATCTCGCAATCCGAAGGAAATTGTAAGGGAACGGCTCGTGACGAGCAATTTCTTCTTTTCCCACAATGTTTTCTGTCCTATCAGAAGATTATTTTTAGATTTCATGTCGTCAGCAAACTCTTTCAGTTTGGGACGGTCAAAAATTTGGCGTTCTGTAAAGCGTTATAAGAATAGACGTGGATATAGATCGTTTTTGTCTTAATGTGTATAAGACCTGGCCCAGCTTTATTAGTCCGAGTGATTCGTTAATCCGGAGATTTTGTTGGGACCGGCCTTGTTCGGATCAACGAGACACCACTGTAACTTTTTACAACAGATTGCAGGTTGTACTTGATAACAATATTACAAATGTCAGGTTTAAACCTTAACGACACAGAACGACCATCTAACAAATACATACTAAATTTAGTGAGGAATATTTCTTTGGTAATGCATGTTTCTCGTAAATACAATATCGTCAACATGAATAAACGTTTCAGTGTCTTTCCATTTTTGTGTTAATTCCAAATAATCCAATCATCTATTCGACAATATCTGACCTCATTCGTCTTGGGAAATTCTGTAAGTTCATTACAATAGTATGCTGGAACGGTTCTAAAGTTTTTAGATCGCGTTGAGTCATAGTATTCTACAGTTCTTACCCGTGTATGAATGTAAGAGTTATGATCTTACTATACATTTAAATGAGCCTGTTGGGTTTACACCATTGGGGTTTATACCTTGACCTATCACAGCGCAAACTGCAATCGGAAGTACTCGGGTATTTCCGTAAAATGTGAAATACACCTCGGACATAAGGTCATACACCTGTTACTTTTGAGATATTGAATTCCCATTGACTCCAATGTTAAATCAGCTATTTTCAAGACTCTGCTGAATGAAGAATAGTGTTTTTTACGCTTAGCTATATACAGGAACATCAAGTTTGTCCATTCAACTCTCAGAAACTGTAATAAAATGGACACCTCAATCGTCTCATTTTTTTTCTACGGAGCAAAGTGTATTAGTACCGTCCGAAAATCAGTGCACTAGCTGTCAAATCTAGCCGAGGTACCGGCATTTGTGTTCATACATCCCAAACAAATAGTCCTGCAATAAGCAATCAAAACAAACTTTGGGAGCATTGCAGGACTATAATCTATACAGGAAACACATCAGTGTTCTACCAGCTCATCTCTTACCAGCAAAACTATGCACCAGAAGTTGAAACTCAAAATTTCTAAATGGGACTACTTTTGGGTACTACGACCCGGAAGTACTCCGTAACAGGTGCGAGACCTAATACAAATGCATTTTATTGCTAACATGGTTTTCGGTCTTATTTTTCCAAGGATTGGGGACTTGCGACAAAATATAATGCGAAAAACCTGACAGGAAAGCGATAAAAATGGAACAAATGAGGAATCCATACACCCACCCTAATCGACTACATTTGCATACAAGACTATGTAAAAGAGCCAAGAGTCACCAAAGAGAGATAAATACTAATTATTCAAAAACTAATGAATCAATTTGACTGAAACAAAAAGGTTTTTGTTCCTTAAAGATTGTTTCATACTTTGATAAGAGTTTTATAAGGTTTGAACTGGGAACATTCCAAGAAAAGTAGCCTTCTTAGCAATATCTTTGGTAAAACAAAGGCTATTTTCGTTGAAATGAAGGCTTACTTCTTCATTATTTCATCAAATCTAGTAGGAAATGCTATAATTATGTTGTTTAAGACTCATTAATAAATTTCCAATTACAAGGACAGAAATTTTAATGATTTGGGGGCAATCTAAGGGGTATATCTGGGCTTTTCCAAAAAGTACGGGAAAATGTGTGCGACATAGCTTTGTACACATTATGTGTTATTTATGGGGTTAGAAATGTGATTTCAATAGCTAAAAATAACTAAACAATTGGAAAATTGACTTAAAAACCTTTATAGTATAAAAAGAAAATATTTTTAAGAACATTATAGGAAAAGCAGCCATTCCAAAGCCTTTTTTTAGTCAAATTGGTCCAAATCTGAACCTTGGACTGTTAACATTTTCATTTTACAAAGCAAATGACTGATTTTCATGCCTACATTAGGATCTTGAAATATGTTATAGCTTTATCAAGGAATATCTTTGGAAAAACAGATTGTTACATGCAATTCTATATTGAAATGGTTGATATAAAGAGTTTATACCTATTCAAAGACAGATAAACAATATCTACAATGATTTTTCTGAAACACAGCCATCGAGAAGACCATTCGATATTCAGGCTTCATCGACAGACATGATATTTAGAAAATGGCACGGAAAAAGAAATAATTGCTCATTATTAATCATTGATTTCTCTTTTCCACCAATGTTTCCATTTGATAGTAAAAACAGCTTGCTTGATACTACCGTAACCTATGAATAGAACTCACCGTCACCATTCAACATGCAATGGATATGATAAGATAACAACAACAACAATAATAATGATGATTATAATAATAATGATAATAATAATAACAATAATAATAATAGTAATAATAATAATCAATGATAATGAGATGATGATGATTATGATATGGGGAACATGATAGCGGTATATACTATTGGTGGTTTTGTGAAAGACCGATTTGTCCATCGAATTGATTTCGAAAAGTTTGACATGACTCGTGTGATTGGTTTCTTGCACCAAACCAGCCGGCTTAACCCGTTTCACTTGAAATACCTTAGAATAGCTCTCTTGGTCAGTTTACAATTATTGTTTTAGTGTAACACATACATTTAAAACTGTAAAATGCTGTTTCGGTTAAGAAAAAGTATCGCTTAAAAGCCTTAGCTCTTGTCGAAAGATCTAGAGCGACAAGTATCCAATCACAGCTAATCTTGAGCGACACATTCCGCCTCAGCTACAACAGGAAAATCACTCAAAAGCAGAAAGTCTAGTCTGAGATCAGACAATATGAGCTAATAAAGGGAAGGAAATGACATAGATGTGCATCTTAGATCAGTATTTGCTGGATGAAAGTCAGTGGAATCACATGATCCTCTCAGTTGACAATTATAATTACTCACCATTGCACAATACTATTTATTCTGTACTTAAAAAATAAAGCAATTTTGACAGAAAATCACTTTCTAGGAAGAAATTACTGCTTTAGCTCATTGATGACATCAGGTTTTTTGTTCAAACACAAATAAAATCGCTCAGAAATGCATTGTAATGGGTATAACAGAAATGGATGTTGTCCGGAAACTCATACACAAGCCGATTTAACAAGGAAAATCCTACATTCTCAATTAAAACCATTTGGACACATACCTTGTCCCGAGGAAAGGTAAATCCTTGTTTAAAATGCTATCTGCTGATTTCAATCATAGTTTGATGAAGATTTCTCAGTTATTTACGTCAAAATAAAGACTCCACGGACATGCGACTGCCATGGATTAGGTCATACACCTGTTACTTTTGAGATATTGAATTCCCATTGACTCCAATGTTAAATCAGCTATTTTCAAGACTCTGCTGAATGAAGAATAGTGTTTTTTACGCTTAGCTATATACAGGAACATCAAGTTTGTCCATTCAACTCTCAGAAACTGTAATAAAATGGACACCTCAATCGTCTCATTTTTTTTCTACGGAGCAAAGTGTATTAGTACCGTCCGAAAATCAGTGCACTAGCTGTCAAATCTAGCCGAGGTACCGGCATTTGTGTTCATACATCCCAAACAAATGGTCCTGCAATAAGCAATCAAAACAAACTTTGGGAGCATTGCAGGACTATAATCTATACAGGAAACACATCAGTGTTCTACCAGCTCATCTCTTACCAGCAAAACTATGCACCAGAAGTTGAAACTCAAAATTTCTAAATGGGACTACTTTTGGGTACTACGACCCGGAAGTACTCCGTAACAGGTGCGAGACCATAAGTGTAGGGTTAAAGATTTTCGGGTAAAACGGCCCCGGCGTATAACACCTTTTCTAAGCGTGCACGATAAGTAATTTAACGTGTATGGAAGTGTTGGACATATTTTTAAATCACTTTTATCAGTAATTCATACGAAATGGCGAAATTGTTGTAGTGAAATGTATAGTTGTTTCCTCAATCAAATATAACGACTTTTTAGATTTCACATTTAAGGTCTATTTTTAAAACGAACGTAAAGTGACGTCATTCTCGCAGGAAACAACATCGCGTCATCCCTATTATTTTAGAGGTGTTTTCATTGGATAAACCCGATGTGTTCAGATTGCGCAAACTGAAGTACGTGCTGTTTGGATGCGTCCGTTGATACGATTAATGTTCGCATTGTATGTAATGCCCGGGGTATCGTTTTACTAAACACTTTATGCTTAAGATTTGCGTAAGTTCAAAGCAACATTCACTTTTATTTCAATGTTTGAGAGCTAAGAAATATTGCAAAGTAACACGTCATTGGATTTGTCTCTTCGAGACACTTCCAATGACGGGTCACATTGTAATGTTGTTCTTTCATTTAAGATACTATCCATGTGTATCAGTTATGACATACGCAAATGGTTTCCTTGAGTTGTTTTGTAAAACGGTAGCCTACGCTGGTGTGAGATTTGATCTGTGGAATAAATTGATCTTCATACAGAATTTCAATCTTGGGATTTTGACGGGTTTTTTTTGGTGAACACAAGAACGTTTGGTTTGCCGATGCTCATATCTATACGCCATGTTTGACAATATCATCATACAATATAAAACATTAGTTGTATACTGATTGGAGAAATAATTAACAAGGAAATATCGTCAGCAAGTGTAGGATAACTTGCCGTGGTAGACATTAATTGGGTTCCTTAATTGCTCATATGGATTTGTTCAACCACTTCGTCTATAAAGAATAGATACAAACAAGTTGACAGGACCTCGCCATGACGTTCTCCTCTGACGACGTTTAGTGGTTCTGACGTCACCTAAACAAACGAACAACACATTTTAGACGCTTTGATAATCCTCAATGGTTTCCTCACAAAGCCCATTCACCCTAACTTTAAGAACAATGACTTATGTCGGACCGTATCAAATGCTCCCTTTTGGTCGAGACCTGCAACGTAAACGTCACTTTTTTGTTCTACGTTATAGTAATAATTGGAGCTGTAAGAGCCAAAAAAAGGCCAGATTGTGCACTTTTGTATAAAAGCACCATATTTGGCACACTTATAGTTTAGGCCAATACCTTTCATTTAAGGCCAGGAGACACGCATGAGAGGCCCTGTCTCCCAAAATATTGAGGCCCCAAAGGGGTACCCCAAAAACAGAATATAAAAAGCAAGTTTTTTATTTGTTTCCAAGACAGGCTATTTTATGTTTTATGTAACAATTTAGTATGGCACTTTTACAAAATATCAACTAGACACGAATTTCAAAAAAAAAAATCCTTAAACAAACTCAGCTTCTTCTTCAATGAGGCCCATATGAGGAGCGCCGTCAAATTATTCATTTTTGAAGCAATATGTTGTCATGACAGCACATGTAAGACATTGAACCACTTGGATAACTAAGAATCAGTTAAATACAATAATATTTTGTATGATTTTATCAAGTTGAATTACCATTAGACACAAGAAGCTGAGTTTTGAGGCCCAAATGTGTACCAATAAATATGACTAAAATGCCTAAATTTATGATTAAGCAAAGGCTTCGATGTGAAATTTTTAAGATGAGAAGCTTTGCAATATTATGTTTATCTAGAGACTGTCTATTTACTTTCTGGCATAATATTAAAAAAAAAAATATAACATATTTTACAAAATAATCTTCCCATTATATAAAATGAGGCCCCAACGGGGGTACCCATTAAGTGTAGTTAATAGTGGACACTATCTATCATCAAATTAGTCCATGCTCTCTTTTTCAATGTTTTAATGCCTATGCATAATGCTAAAAGTGGAATATTAGTATTGTCTCTTTAGTAAACATCAACTTTGAAAAATGACAATTTATGATTTTTAAAGTGGGTCATTTCTTTGATAAAAAAAAGCAAATCGAACGTTCAATTTATTCACATCTTTTGATGGAAAATGATGTGAAATGGTTAACTTGCAAAATGTCAGCGCTCTATTAAGATACTTGTGTATCAGATTTAATTATTTCTTACTTATTTTAATGTGTGGAGAGCATTTTCAATATAATGCTTGAGAAAATGAGGCCCATTAGGGGTGTAAATGTACATTTTTTACCAAATAATCCTCTCTATAGTTTTAGCCTCAGACCAAAGATAATTGAAAAGAACGGTTTGCTGCACATATAAATGGAATATAGAATTAAAAATAACTATTTTGACTAAACTGCTTCATCTGGTTTTGAACATAAAACCGGATGCAATCTGCAACTTAGTTACGAAAAGAAAAATATAGCTTCACTCAGTAGCTATTAATCAAATGTTATTTAAGTTATATTTTTATCATAAACATAAAACAGTTACGTTTGCTGTTCAGTATTGCATGAAAGCAATGTAGAATAAAACAGTTCGTTTCATTAATTATGAAATTCATGTACAATGTACACATCTACATTAATAAATCGGAAACTCCGGGTCTATCTGGCTTAATAAACATGTAAAACAGTTTTCGGTTAATGTTATGCTCTGCAGAACGTCATTTGTCTATGAGATACTGGGACAGTAACCTCCACCGAAGCACAATTGGGTACACTGTAAGTTGGCATTGAAGCATTTATACCTTCCTTTGCAAGTAGACTTGCAATGCCACCTACTCAGCTCTCTACAAGCATAAGAAGCTTTTGGCAAGTCTGTCCATCTTGAAAGAAACTTACCATCGGTGTTCCTTATCCACATTGAGAGGATGATGGACGCAGTGGGACCTTTATCAGTATTTGACCCCACATGTGTCCACTTTGATAAACTTCACTCACACAATTTATGTGCTGTATTAGAGCATTGCGTGTGGGGTACACGGGTATTTTCGAGCTTCGTTAACTTTTTCCGTGGGACTATTTTGCCTGACAGCATCACTGTTAGCTCTTCAAGCTTCAATATTGTCAGTTAGAATGCAAGCTTGTGCCTCTTAGAACCGGTTACTTCTCAAAGTACTTTATTTCCTCTCAATTTTATTCAATCTTATTATGTTTATAGTTAAGCATTTCAACTATATGATAAATGTATATATGTATTATGGGCCAGAGGCCTAAATGCATGAATAAAAAGTTCAAGTTCAAGTTCTCAGACGGCACATGGGCTGTTGATATGTTCTTACAAAGAAGATGTATGTCTGGTGATGCAATCCAAATTAAAAAGGATGATTTATTTCCGATTCCATGGAATTGGGATACCGTGTCATAATCTGTAAATGCATATATGAAACGCATACCCTATAATTCATCCTTTTCAAGTTTTGCTGCAATATTGTGGACAAGAATGTTGCGAAAATGCTTAGCATAGCCAAATGCAATCCATATACAGCACTCTGAATTAAGGCTTGCTAGAGCAGTAGCCAGCACCACTACATCCGTGTCTGATGCTACAATTCAAATATCATTGCAGTCGCTGTCCATTGCATGTTCTGCATGCAACCTCATTTAGTAATCTGTCTCTGGTGAGGGCCTTCAGAACGAATTGCTTTGTCATGATCTACATGCATTCTTTCCAGAATGTTCATTAGAAAATTAATGGTAAAAAGAGGTTTGTTCTTCTCATTTCTTAGAAAGCTTTTCCAGTTCGAGAGAAGTATATTTGTTGCTGGTGATACCTTGATGGAGTAACCACTTCCTCTATACTTCCTTGAATGTGCTTTCAGACTATCTTTTTTAACACACCCAACACAATGTAAATCCTGTTAACAGTTTCTAACTGCTTATGGACATATGAGATACACAATTACAACATAGTCTTGGAGACTGTGAGTTTGTTAAATGAAAACTTTGGATCCAAGGATTGGACCAGTGCTGAGTGCTGCACCATCAATAACTTTGCGGTCAAAGTTGGGGCCCGCTTCCTGTGTTCCTTCATTTGTTTCTTGCAATGGTAACAACTGATCGGACATATTGCCGGGTCTCATGCTATTATTATTTGCTAATGATGGGGGCCAGGCATGGTTCTCGTGACAGAAAAAAAGCATATACACTGTATCCCTGTCTCTGTTTTGATACGAAATGTACATCATCGAAGAAGCTCAATGTCTGTTTTCATTGTTTGCATACTATCCTTCAACTTAGAATGATGTTTCATCTTTCAAAGCGTGGATTGACACCAAATATTTATATTGTGATGTTCGACAGGCCTCTCGTTTCAGCATGTTGCAATGTTTGCATAGATTCTTCATTAATATAACTTAAGTATCAAGAGTTATTTTGATGTTTCTGTCAAAGAACTACTCAGATCCCCAAGTATAAGCACCGACCCTCTCACTTCTATCGTAGACCTTATACAAAAGAGAACACTGTTCTTTTTAAATCAGATTACGGATTACTATGTCTATAACTTTACATGGTTCTTTAAGTACGTTAAATACCACAATTTCAATCTAGCTCTTACATGATAATTAAGGGAACATAAAGTTGCATGAAGGGCCTCAGGTACAATTGTAAAGAAATTGTACATATAAGTGCTGAAAATATCCTCTTAATAAAATAACAACAATGATCTAACATACAGTTGAATACACATTATTATCTGTTACACTAAAAATAAAAAATAAAAAAGTGAAAACTATTCTATTCAAGTACCCCTGATAAGGCCTCAATAATTGCTCAATGCAGGGCCTCATGGACACGCCTCTCATTTTTTAAAAACTGCAAACCTTGCGGATTATATAAGCATGTTAAATGGGCTGCTGTAAACATTAAATGTAACATTAGCATAGATCTAGACAAAAATCAATTGAAAAAGACATTTTTTGGGGGAAAACCCCTTTTCGGGCCTTCTTTGTTGCAATATCTGCATGAAAATGAATTTATTAAATTTGAACAACGATCAGCTTCAAAAATGATAAGAATAAAAGTATGTTTAACCGCTTATTTCAAATGCAGATAAGTACACATAAATTATTACTTAAAAAGGCCCTGGCCCCACCTTGGGGCCTCAATGCTATTAGAGATAGGACCTCTCATGCGTGTCTCCAGGCCTTAAATAAAAGGTAAAGAAATATGCATACCAGTGCTGAGGATATCCTCTTAATAAAATAACAAAGAATGATCCTACATACTCTTACACATTGTTATCGGTTACACTAAAAGTGAATGAAAACTTAAAAAGTGCAAACTATTTTCTACTCAAGTACCCTATTAAGGCCTCATTAGTTGCTCAATGTAGGGCGTCATGGACATGCCTCTCACTTTTTTATAACTGCAAAACCTTGTATATTACATAAGCATGTTAAATGAGCTGTTGTAAACATTAAATGTGACACCAGCATAATTATAGAGAGAAAAAATCAGTTGAAAAAGTCATTTTTGGGGGAAAACCCCTTTTCGGGCCCTATTTGATACACTGTCTGCATTCATTTTCTTGTGAAAATGAATTCATTTAGATTGAACATCAATATGCTACAAAAAACATTAGAATAAAAGAATGTTAAACCACTTTTATCAAATACAGGTAGGTACAAGTAAATTACTACTTAAAGAGGCCCTGACCCCCCATTGGGGCCTCAATATTTCGGGAGACAGGGCCTCTCGTGCGTGTCTCCTGGTCTTAAATAGAATGTTTTGACCCAAACTATAAGTGTGCCAAGTTTGGTGATTGTATACAAAAGTGCACAATTATTGCACTCTTGGACCAGACTATAAGCGGTTATCCGAACGTTAAAATAAGTACATGTAGTTATACATAGACATAGACATAGACATAGACAAATTTTATTGACATAAGCTAGTACAGCTTCTAGTCATATACAAAAATACATATTTACAATTACTTTACATAACATGTTACCGTCGTCTCAAAAAAGAAAATAATACATAAATAATAACCGCCATGGAAGAAAGATTTTCGTAAAAGATTTTCGTAAAATGAAAATGAGAATAAGCATGATGTACGTGTATAAAAGTTAACTATTAATCAGTAATCATGGAATTTATACATATGTTTCTAATTTCAAATGCATGTTTTATAAATTTTGCTAAATTGTAAATGACTTTTGGACTTTTTGATTGGAATAAATGAACCAGTTTTTGCATACAAAGACGTTCACAATAAAACTTTTTAATATATGTCTTCCTGATCTGATTGTATTTGTTACAAACGAGAATGAAATGAAATTCGTCTTCCACTTCACTCTCGTTGCACAACAAACACAATCGTTGGTTACGATCAACTCTAATTAAACCATATCGTCCAGTCTCGATCCGCAATGGATGAGATGATAACCTTAATCTAGATAAATATATTCTTAATTGTTTTGGCAAATTATTCAAATAAGTTTCTATAGTAAAATCTGTCTTTAAAAAACGATATATATGTAAAATTCTGGCCTGATTGGTATCTTCAAACCAATTTTGTTTGAACATATCAATCAGACGCTCTTTAAATGTGTAGTGAAACGATTTCAAATTCACCTGGTGAGGGTTATTCCATACAAAACTGAAACCTGATTGTTCTAAAAGTTTCTTAACATTACCACACCAATTATCACTACCATTTTCATTATCTTCTAATAGAACATCATAAAGGGTTTTAACAATTATATTTTCAGAACATATTACTTTAGCCCAATATTTAATTAAACGAGCATGTCTATTAATGTATAAAGGATATCGTCCCAATTCCCCATATATAGCTAGAGTACTAGTGGTGGTTTTAACACCTAATATCTTTTTGCAGAAATTGAGATGTACTCTTTCTATTTCTTTTGATTTAGAGTGTCCCCATACCTCCCCGGCGTAGCCTAAAATAGAACCCACGAAGAAGTCGAACAATTGACAAGTAGTTTTAGGAGTAAAATCAAACTCTTTCAGATTTGCTAAAAGTACATTCATTGCTTTCAGCCCTTTGCCAGCTAATGTTTTTTGATTGAGAGAAAATACAGCTCAATTGTTTCTGAAATCCATGTTGTTGGCGACAACGGAAAGTTATCCGTGCATGTTATATGTATGCGAATATTAGATTCATTAACATTTTTTTCAAACAATTAAAAAGAGCAAGGGATTAATTCATTGCCAAACAATAACATTTCACCATTTCATTGCAGACGACTCTGGAAATTACAGTGGGAAAAGGAATGTTTTTTCTCTTTCAGAATGTTACTTTCCAATTGCATTACATTTTTTAAATGCCGTCTACAAACTCTTTCAATTTGGGAAAGTCGGAAATCGGTATTGTTTGGTAATGGGTTTAAATAGTGCTTTATTTCAATGGTAAACATAGCGTTAAGAGAATCGTCGATTCAAATCTATCAAAAATGATTGAGAAATAATCGTTGAACCCGTCGGATATATTGCTTGTTTCATATGCGTTCGTTCCTACAGTTAGAATATTGCAGTTGTTAACCCTTTCCCAAAAAATAACGACATTTGACCACTTCGTTGCAGACGACCTAAGAAAACATTGTGGGAAAAGGAGAAATAGCTCGTGACGAGCAATTTCTCCGTTTCCCACAATGTTTTCTGCTCTATCGGGCGATTATTTTCCAATTTCATCACATGTTGAAATGTCGTCTGCAAACCCTTTCAATTTGGGACAGTCTAAAATCTGTTGTTTGGTAAAGGGTAAAACCTTTCGCAACCCTTTTTGACTGAGTAACTTCCAAAACTATCTGTAGTCTTACCCAGCTGCTTCATTGAGCTGATCATGAAGTTTCCATGGCGTTCTCTTTAGAACGTAGGTATATTGAAAATAGTCATTTACTTACTATTAAGGACTGTTTTAATCATTTATCGATCATTTGTTGCTCAAGCATCTACGTTGATACACTGAGTTGACATGTATGCAATTTTTTCCTCGTTATTCCGAGTTCGAAATAACGAGATACATGTAATCAAGTCGTTTTAACAAGTTAATTGACCAATCAGAGGGTTTGTTGTTTTCAGGGAATCTATGTGAAATCTTCACCAGGTTGAGTGAAGAACAGCGTGACGCAATGGTAACCACTCCTGTTTTGTGTACGCAAGCGGGTATATTATTCTTTTAATTAAAGTAGTCTGATTGGTCAACTAACTCGTAAAAACGACTTTATATCTCGTTATTTCGAGTGAATATGTCGAAATAACGGCTTAATGATCTCGTTATTTCGACTTACTAACTCGGAATAACGAGTAAAATAACGCAAGCATGTCACCTCTATGCCACCGTACGCAACTCACTCTGTGAGATAGTCCCTTTAAAGTAGGACTCTTGAAATGTTTCGATTCATCTCGATGATCATTACAAATAATGAGTCATTGTGAAACATGTTTATCATTTTGAAATCGCGTAGACAAGCTGTTCGATAAATTCGTCAAAATGCTGGACATCGAAAGATATCACGATTTCTTTATCCAAAAAAGCGTTCATCTCCGGAAGTAGATCATTCGATCCGACCTGACCCACTATCACGGGAATTATCGTCTTCCGGTTTGTATACATCCCATCATAGGCCGCCATATTGAACTCAAATGTATTCCAGAATTCCTTACAATAGTCACATGATAGAAAGATAACCGTTTTGTTACTCTGTTGGATAACCGAGGATATTTCCGAATTGAGGGATTTCCCGGCCAACATGTCCTCTCTGATCTTGGCCGTTATCCCGTGTTGTTGTAAGGCATTGACGACCCGGACAGATATCACATCGTACAGTCGACGTCCGTCCTCCAGATCGTGCGCCTCGTCAAACGACAGGTAGACGTCGCTGGTGTTGTCAGCATGGTCGTCCAGGCGCATGTAAGGATTCGAACGTTTGAGGCTAGCGTAGTAGAGATAACGTAACTTCCACCGCTGTCGATACAACGCCGCTACCAGACTGAGAAAGGTTATCGAGCATAAGAAGAATGCTATACAGGCTGTGAGAACTATCCATGTGACACAGTCTAGTGCTACCTCGACTTGCATGTGACTGAGGTCATCCAATCGTAAGGCAGAAGCGTTCTGAGCCCTACAAGTAATACTTTTACGATCTACTATGTTAACCCTTGTGTTTGCGAGCCATTTGGTAAACGATAGATACTGGCAATTGCACCATAACTTGTTGTTCGATAGTAATAGAGCAAACCATGACGGATTTGCGATTCTATCTAATTCGCTGGTTAAAAAGTCCGGAAGAAATTTGATACTGTTATTCGAAACATCAAGTAGTTGTAGAGTCTCGACAAAGGCGTCCATGTGAAATTGAAGAGTTTCGAGAGCGTTATTGCCGAGTTTTAGTACACGAAGACTCTTCAGTCCAGAGAAAATGGCAGCCGGTAGTCGACGTGTCACAGTGGACGACAAATCAAGAGTATTTAGCATGGTTAAGTTTTGAAACAAAGCCTCCGAGAGATTGTCGTCAAATGTTCCTCCCATTGGGTTTCCGCTGAGATTGAGGTCCTCAAGATTGGGCATGTCAGAGAAGGCGTCATGACCGATATTAATTATTCTGTTGTTTGAAAAGTTAAGGAACTTAAGATGATGGAGGCCTGTAACCTTTCCGCATATCCTCGGCAGCAAACATTTAGCTCCATCGACTACCTCCAGTGAGTTGTTTGGGTGAAATGACACTGGTGGAATGGCGTACTCTAAATTAAGGTTTGAAGCGTTTAAAATCCTAAGTTTGTTTGGTAATAGAATTAAGCCTATAGGATATTTTATTCTGCAAGCTTTGCCAAAAGCCTCTGCCACCGAAACATCGTGAATGGTTATATTCCTCAGGTTAACGGCATGATCGTAACGGTTCTGAATGCTTATATCGAGGTACTCCAAATTTGTGAGCCATGGCAAGAAGAGTAAACAGACTCCATTGTTCAGGTCGTTATTGTACAGTATGAGTCGGCGTAACGAGGTGGGTAGGGCACGGGCAATCACGCCAGGTTCGATCACCTGAAGGTTACAGTGGTGCAGATCCAAGGTCAGTAACTGTGTCGTAAACAGGGGACTTAGGTCTGACTCGCTCACAGTGTGTGTGTCAGGATGAATATCGACACAGTTCGAGTCTAGGCCGAGAGATTCGATCCTCGTTTTATTCAAGCCAATGGTCACATTTCGCCAGCCATCATGACAAAGTTCACGGTTGTACGATAGAGAAAGGCTGCGCAGGTATACAAGCGTCGAGAACGACCCCGGTTCCACCTGTTTGATATTGCAATCATTGAGTTCGACAGTCTCTAGTGGGCAATTGGCCAATCCGGAGAACGTTTGCTTTGTAACGTACTGCAAGTTGCATTTTAAAGAGGATCCACCACAACTGATAGACGTAAGGTTCGTCAGGTTTCCAAACGACTTGTTAAATACCATCCCAGGATAGCCATCCACGACGAGATATTTAAGGGATGTTATTGTCGATATTTCTCTCACCAACGCTCTACAACTCGCTTCACTTTTACAATTGTTTCCTGTGCACAGAGTCGTCAGTCGAGTCAAAGGTGCGAATGTATGAAATTCAACAGAACTTGGATCGTCTAAAAGATTTGATTGTAGATACAAACTTTCCAGTTTTGATAATCCCCTAAAGGCGTCTGTCTCCAACTTTTTAATTAGATTCTTGGATAAATCCATCTCAACCAAATCCTTTAGGTCAGAAAAGCGGCTTGATGAAATATTTGTCAGACGATTTTTACTCAACAATAACCTCGTTGTTGTAGGCGGTATATCTGGTATGTCAGAAAGCTTTCTATTGGTACAGTCTACAGATAATGCGCATGTCTTCGAGTTGGGTGCGCATGCGCAACGCCGCGGGCATTTCCATCCGGGGCATGGTTTTCTGTAAATATACGAAAAACAATATCTTTTACGGTGTTGGACTAATTGCCTTACAATAGATTTTGCGTCCAACTTTAAGAGACGCGACAGACAACGTGCGTGAAGAAAGAGGACAGTATTAACTTCCTCTACTAATGTTACGAACCGAACAAAGAGAGTTTTCAAAGACGTCATTACATCCGATAAGTGAAAACCATTGTCGACAATTGAATGGGCCGAATGGGATTGTTATATATAGAGAATAGATGGTTAGTATCGTGAATCGGAATTGTTATCGGACAAGGCTTAGGAACATTATCCGGTGAGCCGAAGGCGAAACGGATAATAACCCGAAGCCGAGATCGATAACCTTTCCCATTCAAAGACACCAACTTTCGCGTGGATGTGTTATATCGTTAATGAGGATATCATAAATGATAATATATATGATACGGCACCTAGTTATCGGTCCCAAAATGGCAATAATAACAGGATAAAGTAAACAAGCAGGTGATGTCATGACATTGTAGACAACCCATTGACAATCAGGTATTTATATGTACACCAATAAACCTGGGCCTAATGGGTTGTCCAAGATTACGTCAGTGAATGGAAGCATACCCTTTCACTACAGTACCTTATGTCGATTATATTTGTTATGTGAAGTCATGGAAATGGGTTCAAGCATCAGATACCAAGAGTTGGATTGACATTCTAATTATAACGACGCTAGATAGGTGCGCCACAGAGCAATCGGAACTACGCGGGTATTTCCGTGAGCTATGAAATACATATCAGATATAAGTATAGGGTTACAATTTTTCGGGTAAAACGGCCCCGGCGTATAACACCTTTTCTAAGCGTGCACGATAATAATTTAACGTGCATGGAAGTGTTGGACATATTTCTAAATCACTTTTATCAGTTATTCATACGAAATGGCGAAATTATAAGTTGTGACATATAAAGTTGTTTCCTTAATCACATTAAACGACTTTTTAGATTCCACATTAAAGATCTATTTTTGAAAACGAAAGTTAAGTGATGTCATTCCGTGGGAAACAATATGGCGTCATCCCTATTATTTCAGAGGTGTTTTCATTTGATAAGCATGATGTGTTCAGATTGGCCACAGAGCAGTCCTACTTCTATTTATAAAACAAGTTGTTTTCAAACAAATCACTTAAAGAGGTGATTTCTTATTGATGCTTTTTTTTCTTAAATGAAAACACAACTTTTTAAGCACCTTATTCATAAAGAAATTGAAAATGATCATTCATATTTATTGACGAGGACAACTTGAACGGGCTTTTTGATATTTATTACTCGCAGGTCACAGTCTGTGAGATAGTCCCTTTAACCCTTTCCCAAACAACACATTTTCGACTGTCCCCAATTGAAAGAGTTTGCAGACGACATTTCAAAATGTAATGAAATTGAACAATATTCTTCAGAAAAAGCAGCTAACCTTGTTGGAAAAGAAAAAAATGCTCGTTACGAGTAATTTCTCCTTTTCCCACATTTTTTTTTCTAACGTCTTCTGTAACAAAGTCGTCAAATGCCTTGATTGTTTGGGAAAGGGTTAACCCTTTTCTTATATTATATCATACTTTACGGGGGTTGCTAAAGAAGCCGTTAGAAACATAAATGACAAAAGCACCTACTTAATAACATAAATACAAGGCGCTTTTCTCCATACTTTATTTTCTGTAGTTTGATGTCTCTTCCAATTTGGACCTGTTACAAATCTTCATATGGTGAAATGGGTAATATCGTTTAAACCCTTTCCCAAACAACGAATTTCAGACTGTCTCAAATTGGAAGAGTTTGCAGACGACATTTCAAAATGTGATGAATTTGGAAAATAATCCTCTGGTAGGACAGAAAACATTGTGGGAAAAGGAAAAAATACTCGTTACGAACAATTTCTCCTTTGCCAACAATGTTTTCTAAAGCCGTCTGTAACAAAGTGGTCAAATATTGTTATTGTTTGGGAAAGGGTTAAGAAGACAAGGACTTAGATATCTGTGAACGTTTTGTCCTGTATCAACCAATGATCGCAAGCTTATCCGGTGTGTCAAGTGTTTTTTGTGAATTGTTTTAGATAAGTGAAAGAGAAACCACAAGTACAATGAACAGTAAGCAAATACCCTCATCACATGTTAAGGATTGAATGAGCACTCTAAAAACAAAAAACAAAAAAAAGGAAAAATCCGTGACTATTTGTAACGGGTTAACCATCAAAGTTGTGTAAAAACTTCCTACAAACGAGTATACTTGGAAATTGCTTTTGATATATCTTTCTGTATCACAACTCGGATAAACACAAGCATCACCAGGGTTTTGTCGCCTGGTCAAAATATGGCCAGGGCATATTTCCTTTTACAGATTTCTAATCTATCCCATACCGATATGTGTGGCATACATATTCATTGATTTCATAAAACAAGTGCTGTTATCACGCTTTTTTGTGTGCAAACGCACACCCAACGAAATTTTCAAATGGACAACCGTAGAAAACAAAAGAAAACGAACGTCTTTGAAGAAAAAATAATTGAAAGTGTTCTGGTTTTTCCAAATTTGAATTATTAAGTGTATACATTGACATATTGATAGAAATTTATAAGTTGACCTATCAACACAAAATAGTTTTGAGTAGATTTACAGATACACCCGTGAAGGAGAAAAGAATGACAAAAAGAAAATGGAGCTTTAAGAAACTTGAGAGAGTAGCAAAAGAAACAAATCACCAACGATATGTTAAAAAAGAGAAAGATAATCGAGAATTGAAGTTATAGAAAAGAAAACAATATAGTTAATTTTTTACTTACTTCAAAGGGTTTACCGGAACAACCCCTTTCGTTAAGTCTACTATCTTTGTATGGTTCTGCGTCGATGCGGCTATTCTCGGGGCTGTGGAAAGATGTTCACCGTTTGAAGAGGACACAAAAACACACCACGTTATAAAGTTGACGACATTCCAACCCAAACTCCCAAATACTGCCATAGTATGACTGTACAACCCTAAAGTCAAACTCCTCACAGTGATCTATCTCCCTGTATGGGGATGATGCAGTCGATACAGCGTAGCAAGGGGAGATCACTGTTAGGAGTTTGCCCTAAAGTGAATGCCAGAAATGAGTCTATATGTGGTGAGGTTATCAATGTTACACCAAACTTCCTGCTTTCATACTAACAGCAAACAAACTGTGTAATCCGACTGAACTATGTCACTTATTCTCTATATGAATGAGTAGTATTGCTTGAAAAAAAAAGAAATGATTTGAATATTTCAGGATTATCATTTACACGTAATAGTTGGGCAACTGGCATAATTCGAGGGTACAATAGTAAGTGCTTTAAAAACATGAAGGACTAGGTACAGTCTTGCACTGAACATTCGATATGCTGTAAAAGATGAGATAATGACTCCCCAAATTGAAAGGTTCAATTGTTTTTCCCATGTCAAAGGTTGTATGATTGTTTAATTTAACCCTTAGAATGCTGGGTTATTTTCTCAAAAAAGGTTTTTGTGTCGTCTGCTTTCCAAAACAATAAATATATGCTTAATTTTTATGGGGAAAGATACTCAGATTAGCAAACTTGTAAGATCACAGGCCAGTCGCCAATTTACTTGGATGCTGGTCTGAATCTAACCTGTTTGCATAAGCATGAAGTCGGCTCCAGCACTAAAAGGGTTAAGGATTTGACCATCATACTCTTGAAGCTTACCTCATAAACACAGCATGTAATTGGTGTCTGCTTGTAGTTAATCTGAGAAGGGAGATATACGAGCGTTAGTCTAAACTAACTGAGTATTGACCAATATCTCTTGATTAGGTTGGCGTATATGTACATAAATAGAATTTGGCACAAATAGAATAAACCTTTGTGCGTCAAATTATGCAGCGTATAACGTTATGACGTAACATCAACCGTCTTGACGTCCTTGCCGCTTATATCATGGCGGACATCAGGTTCACACTGCAGGGCATTCTCCTTTGCAATGCTCTCCCTTTTCATTTTGGTTAGGAACTACTGTAGTGTAACAAAAGGAAGTATTCCTGCGCGGAGTTTGACTGCAGGGCTCTGAAAATTAAACGCATATTAAACATTCTAATGTTTATAGCATTCAGCTTATCTGAATGTTTGGGGTCTTCAAAGTCATTTTTTTCCTGGTCTTTGTTTACTTCAACTTTAGTTGTCCCTGATTTCGGTGACGAGGCAGCGTAAAGTGACTGGAGGACTCACAAGTGAAACTGAAACTACAAGTATGACAAACACGCCGTTAAACAAAGGACCACGACAAAGCGATGTCATGTCACGTTGATAACAGCGATCTCAGAAATGAATATTTCTTTAAAAAAAAAAAAAAAACACCCTTATCTTTAATATATCGTCCGAAGCCATGAAAAAATTAACATGAATTCGGCCTTACATTTTTAAGACTTAAAGTAATTCAGAGACATAAATGATGGTATCTATGTCTCTGAGGAATTCAAAGAAAATGGTATTTGATCTTCATTTTGGAATACTTGAAACCGAAATCAGATACGTAAGAAAGCACATCTTATTTTAGATCGTTGTTTGCAAAATAAACCCATTTAGATGGTCCGCAATATCTTCAAAACAAATGATCTTTTTATACTGTCACTATTGCAATTAACGGACCGATAACAGGGTGCCGTATTACATTTGTGATATCCGGCACTAACCATATATCACACATTCAATCATGATGTCATATGTACGTTATAACATATAACGTTATGTGTACATCATTCTCTACTTGTTTTCTATCTTTTGTTTCCTTCATTTTGTATTTAAGTTTCAGTTTGTTTGTTAATAATAATCCATGGAGGTAACAGGATAAATATAATAAATGATTGGTTTCTTTGAATAGGAAAAGTTATCGGGCTCGGTCTCGGATTATTATCCGTTTCGCCTTCGCCTCACCGGATAATATTCCTACGCCTTGCCCGAAAACATTTCCGATTCACGACACCAACCATCTTTTCTCTATACGTCTTTTCTGTACGGTTATAAACGGGGTTGGAAATCTGTTGATAATCAAGTCCAAAGAGTCAATCAACATGTTTATTATTGCTTTGTCAAGTCTTATGTTATTTCAGAAATATATGTTGTCGATTTATCGGTTGAAGACAATCAATTATAAAAAGTTAAAATCCAATCAGTAAGATAATCCTTTTAAAAAGGTTTACTCATGCAAGTGTATTGTATGGATTATTGGAGCGTCTTTTAAACAATGGACACAGTTTGCTATCTTAACAAGCTCAATAATTTACAATCAATCATCATTTTAAAACGTTTTGGGAAGTGGAGAAATTTCCCTACAAGAGAAATTGCTCCTTTTCCTACAATGTTTTCCAAAGTCATCTGGAACAAACTGGTGAAATGTCGTTTTTGTTTGGCAAAGGGTTATGGGGAAAGAGCTTTAAAAGAGAGCGAAAGTCGGATATAGGTTTGAACCGAACATAAATTTATCGAAGTTATCTAATGGATTAATCGAGTGCAGCATTAATTCAGAACAATAACAACAAAAAACACATGTGACAGGAAAAATCGAAAGTTTCGAACATTTTTAAGGCATTTAAAATGAATTCCGATTTGTCGGCTGACATCTTGAAGGAGATAGCTATACTAACGAATGACAGAAGTTATTTGACGCAGTGTATGTTGGTTTTAATATATGTTACGAGAGGATTACACCCGATAAGTCATTTGACACATGGAGAAATTGCATTCGTCCCCGTAAATGATCGTAACACATCAAATTAAAGTCATTTATCTCAACACTAGGGTGAACCAATGATTTTTTTTTTAATTGACATAGGACATTGAAATTTGGCACACTGTTAGACGACAAAAATATGAGAACTTCAAAACTTTGTACTTTTTTGAAATCGCATCAAAACTGAGTTTTATATCGTGTATGTCCCTTACTTTGATGGGTCCCGAACTTCAATGATTTTCTATTTTGATCGCGCGCGAGACGAGATTTACTCACGCGACGAGACCGAGCTTGGGAAAAAACTTACGATATGCGTAAAAATACGTTAAGATCATTAAACACTCAAAATGCGGTTTCCAAAGGTAAGTTCACTATATGAAAACATATCAACACCCTGAAAAATCAACAAAACCCTTATTCCCAAACTTACCCCTTTCTCTGTGCCCTTTTTATCCTCTAAAGGGATTTTTTTACTTTTTTACAATAGAGCGTCTGCGTTGTTTATCCTGTTTCAATGGACGACGTCATACCCACATTCCTCAGTAGGTTAGGTCAAACTTATTTTACGTTTAGTTTCTCATCCACCTTTCTTGTATTGTGAATATAAACTAAACTCTTTTTACTAAGCTTTCTTCTGAATATTTGACAATGATTTATTAAATTTTCAGACTAGATTGGAGACAGCAAAAAAGCCATACAGAAACTATTCCCCAACAGCCCTTACAAATGCCTACAAGTTTGTAAGGGAAAAAAAGGTTTCTGTCAGGAAGGCTGCACATATCCATGGAGTCCCAGAAACAACATTAAGGGACAGGGTGTTGGGTAACATTCACCCTGACACTGTTACCGTTGGAAAGGCACCCCTCTTCACACAATATGAAGAAGCATGCCTTGTAAAACACTTCAAAAATATGGCTGAATTGGGTTATGGATACTCAAGAAAGGATTGTGTTGGAGCAGCTTCAGCAACTTGGAAAAAGGGAACATTTAGAACCATTAACTATAAAATGGATGAAAGGTTATATTAAAAGATGGCCAGAGTTAAAGGTTCTAAAACCCAGGTCACTGGAGTTGGCTCGTGCTAAAATGGCATCCATAGCAACTGTAGATGAGTATTTCAGAAGTCTGAAACAATGCTTACAAAGGCATGGTTTAACTGACAAACCACATTTAATTTATAATGTTGATGAGAAGGGTATTTCTGTTGAGCATAAACCACCCCACATTGTTGCCAGTTCGGCATACTGTCCGTCTGCTGTGACTTCAGGGAGGGGGAAGTCAGTTACGATTCTAGGTGGAGGGAATGCTGCCGGGTTCGCATTTCCACCCTTTTTTGTTTTTCCGGATGCAACAGGATTTACTAAAGGGAGCCTCTCCAGGAGCTGATGGAACTATGTCAGAATCGGGTTGGTACAATGGTGTCATTTTCAGGCAGTACATTGAAAACCATTTCTTGAAGTTTGTTCCTAACCATCCAAACCAGAAAATATTGCTTCTCCTTGATGGACATAAATCTCATGTCTCCGTTGGATTATCTGAGTGGGCCCGAAATCACAATATTGTAATATTTATTTTGCCACCACACACAAGCCATATACTACAACCAATGGATGTCTCTTGTTATGGTCCCTTCCAAAACATATATAACGCTCTATGTCACAAAGCCATACGGTCAACATATGCTGGAATAACCAGATATGAAGTTTGTGACCTTGCCTGTAGGACCTAGGTGGTGAAGAGTTAAATATTTTTGAAAGAAGGGAAAAAGATTTAAAGAAAGTCAAAGGTGAAATCAAAGGCAAACAAAGAGACACTGTAAGTAAGATAGTTGTGGGAAAGGAAATTTCAGAGAATGTCATAGAACAGATGGTGTTACATGAAAACAAACATAAAAAAGTAAGGAAAAGTTTTGAAAAAATGAAAGAGCAAGAAAACAAAGACAAAACTAGACATAAAATGTGTGGAATAAATGTAGTTAAACAAAAGCATATACCTATAGAAAGTCGGTTACCGGGGCCTTCTCATATCAAATTAGTTTCAGACAATGAATCCTCACTTACTTTAACAGATGAGGATGATAGTGATGAAGAGCTTTGCTGTGTTTGTGATAGGAGGAGCCCAGAGGAAATGAGGAAAAGCATTCCTCTTGTACTAGTTAAATGGGTACAGTGTGATGGAATACAAAATGGGTTGCCTTGTAAACATTGGGTTCATTTACAATTCTGTACTAAAGTCAGGGTTGTAAGGAGAGAGGATATATTTTTATGCCCTCACTGTACAGATGAAAATTAGACATTGCTTGACAATATTGGTGTAAATAGTATCAAGTTTATTGGTTTGACATTGTTTCAAAAAAAGTTAACCTTTCAAATTCAGTTATTTCCAAAATCTAACATTGTATAAATAGGACCACTATTAACCTGGCTGAAAACCCAACATATATTTCTATTGTGCCTAACTCATGAATACACTTTTGCTAACAATCAATGATGTCATCGAATCAAGGTACCAGCTAAAAATGGCGGACAATTCCGATAGTGAATTTTCGGTGATGTTAAACGACCCTGTTTAGCTACATTTGGTGGATTGACTTCGTAGAAATGTGATTTTAGGAAAGGAAAAACATTGTTTTATGAGGTCAGTACATCTTTATTGTGTTACAGTTACTTTTATTGTGTTTTTATTTGATCGGTTTTCGCGACGGGCTTACATCATCGAAGTTTTGGACCCCGGGGATATGAATTTTTTTTTTTTCTAAGACCCTAAAAACCACCTCAAATTTTTCGCACAAAACTTGTAAATTCTATTCAACCCTTATTACATCCCATAGATACCAGGTAACTTCAATTTTTAAAGTGTCATCTTTTTCTTCTATCATTGCTGTACCAAAAAACATCAAAAACGAAAGCATTCTGTACACTTACACATTTTTAATAATTTTTTCAAAACTGTATATCACAACAATTTAAAACATTTACAAGGTTTTTTCTGTCTTCTTCTGTAGATGCCAGTGGTTAATCCCACACACTCCCCTCAATTTTGGTGTTTCTGCTTTGGGTGACGTTCATGTGAACGCATTCGCGATTTCGCGCTTCATTGAGTGGCAAATGAGTCAACCTGACGCTTTTTTAGTTGAAAGCAAGCGTCTTCTTATCTTTTTCAATCACATTCAAAATGGCGGACTCGAAAAATAACAAAATGGCGGTGCCCTGGAGTGGGACATTCTGCTCAGGTTGTTCAGTATAGGATTGAAATCTATATTTTTCTATTTTCTTATTTTTTTTGCGATCACGCGTGCTACCAATGAACGAAAAAAACATTTAATGCCAGAGATAAATGATTCAATCAATTTTTTTTTTTTCTTTACAATAATTTTGAATCGTGTTTCTTTGAAGTGTTGTATTTAAGAAATATAAGAGTTAGCTACTTACCATAAGGAACGGCTCCCAAAGCTCTGCTCCTTTAGGTTTCTGAATTATCACCACTTCGACGACTTTATGATGTCTTGTCAAAGTGGGGATCTGCAACTAACTGACTCACTGCAGGAGGGAAGCGTTACCAAAAAACACGTGACCGGGTCTCAACCAATGAGGCGCATAAGTAATAATTCACGCGCGAAGCTATTTATAGAAGCTATTTATAGAAACTACAACAGAAGAAACAAACCGTCCTCACAAAGTAAACATGTGGAATCTGACATGTTACATGTATACATATGTACATATTTATTAAAAAAAGATTCATTCACAACATTGAACAATCATCTTTTGATATTCTATGGTGATGATGGAAAGATAGGTATTCAAACGTTGCGATAAAAAATTTCCTCACAAGTGGCCACTTGTCAAAATAATTTGACATGAGGATTGCTTTTGAATTTGAAGCATAAATGGCCATTCAAAGTTAATTGATATGACAAGATATGTTAAATAAACTTATATACCAACAAACGATGGCATCAATTTGTGTTAAACAATTAAAAACCTGCTTATTAGGTTTTCCCATTCCAGTTTGCATGTTCAGAAAAAAATTATTGGGAGCAAAAAATCGTCAACTAATTTTAATTAAACCGTTCTTACAAAGTTATTATGCAGAATACAGACATGTTTAGTGTATGGATTGATTATAAAAGGATTAATTCACAACTGTGAGTAAAATAATTCGATGATTTTCAATAACGATGGAAATGTGGGTCTTCAAACGATGCGACAAATTGGTTCGAAAGTTTGACTTGACGGAAGATATTGCCCAATAAAAAAAATTCTCAATATTTCCGTTCGTGTCAAATTAGTTTGACCAGGTTAAATCCAGGCAAGCCACAATGTAAACTGGCAACTGGCCTGTGATCTAACGTGTTTGCTATCTCAGTATCTTTCTTCATCAAAATAAGCAGATATTTGAGATTTTGTAAAGCAGACAACACAAAAATCTATATTTAGAAAACTACCCAGCATTCTAAGGGTTAACTGCAAGATAGAATAATATCTTGATTCCTGATTTCTTGATTCCTGCTTGTTAATTACCAACAGCATAATGATTATATTCTTTGAACGCTTTTAAAGAGAGGACAGCCTATAAATATGTTTAATGGGTCAGATTACCATTCAATCTAAATTGTAAATTTAGCAATGCTTGATTACCATTTAAAATTATTGTGGGGATGGATATGTCATTGGAAAGAAATTCAGCAAATCTGTCCCAAAAATCTTCAACTTGAATCAGTGGAGGACTAGAATTGTTTCTGGTCAGTACAAATGTATTGAGTGAGGCATTTGAATTCACATATGGAGATTGATTAATAGATGAAGTAACATTACAGTCAAAGACATTTCCCACAAAGGAAACATTCTGAAATCCAAGTTGAAACATCAGCAACATATTACATAATGAAGCCTTTTTTTCTCATTTTTCTCAGGTACTGAAGAAAGCTCAACAAAATTGATCAATGAATTCTGTCACGGTAACTTTGGAGACATACTTCAAGCTGAAACTGCCACAAAGTTATTTGATGGGTTGTCATCTGTGGATAAGACTTCATTTGTTTCACATCTGAGAAACAATGTTGAAACTTATTTCCAAGCTCAGGATGGTTGTATAGAAGTGGACAGGGAGTTAGGTGTATTGCTAGTGGGCGTGTCATGTCTACAACTGTTTGTACAGAATAACTGGCTCGGACCGGTGCCCTCAACATTTACGTCAAAAGATGTTCTTCCCGAGGAATTGCTGACTCAGGTAAGTAGCCCTTTGCATCATAGTTCTTAACACTTAGAATGCTGTGTAATTTTCTAAAAATAGTTTTTTGTGTTGTCTGCTTTTCATAACATTGAATATCTGCTTAATCTTGCTAAGATATATATACTCAGAGTAGCAAATAGGTGAGATCACAGACCAGATGCCAATTTACTTTGCGGCTGGCCTGGATCTAACCTGTTTGCATAAGCATTTAAGCATGAAGATGGTTCCAGCACTATTAAAAGGGTTAGCTTTGTCTCTCAACTGTTTTTGAAAAAATTGTTTGAAATAAACAATGTGTTCCTTTAATCTGATCTTTCTTCAACAATAATCTTCTATCTTTGGTAATTTAGGTTTTGTCTCATAGTTCTTTGATTTGTCAACAGTCACTCAACTGTTTTTGAAATTATTATTGGAAAAGAACACTGGGTTCCTTTATAACTATGTTATTTTTTAAAAAATGGTTGTCTCCGTAGGGTATTTAGGCCTTATCATCAAAGTTCTTGTATTTGTTTGAAGTCATTCAAATTTTTTTTCTAAGAGACGAAATTCTTTTATTTTGAATTTATTTCCAATGTTATATAGCTGTAAACCCATTTATGTTGGAAATTAAGGAGTCATTTTGTTTGTTAATGATAAAAAAATTGATAATCTCTTCATAACAATTCAGGAACCATAAAGAATTACTGAACACATGTAACTAAATCTAGATTGTTTGATCCTACCAAACCTTTAATTTGTTATCTACATAGAAATGTTTTTTCAAAATGGCATTTTACTATGTTTATTTGGATAGAATGAGAATACTTGAAGTTTATGTTAAAGCGTGATTTTTTTAAGAGGAGGGGGTTGAAAAAAAGGAAATACGCAAGAAAAGAGAATGAAATCCTTTCATTAGAAAATTGGAAGAAAGCAGATCCAAATAATTGTATGTTTGGAGATTTTTTTGTTTCTTGTCATTGATGTTTTCACTTATAAATTAAGTTCAAAAGTTGAACCTAGTCAGTGCAGTTGTTAGGAGACCAAGTAATGAGTTTGCTATCATGATATGTTTTTGATCTCAGGAAGCTTTCAAAGACATGATAGCATCAGAGTTAAGCGTTGATGGGGAGCCAATCTACAATTTGACCACGTTTCCCGAGTTTTTGTTGATTGCCAAGGTGATACTAATAGACTGTAAGGACAGACTGAAAGACTTACAGGTGAGTATAGAGATTCTCATTACACCTGAGTAGTGAATATTTTAGGACAAATCCCCATTAAGCTCATAGATGTATCAAGTCATATATAGCCTTTGTGAGGGGCCTCCGTGGCCTAGTGATTAGAGTGCAGAACTTGAAATCACATGGCCCCTCTCCGCGTGGGTTCAAATCCTGAGAGGGATATGGATTTTCATGAGAGGCGGTCTCCCGACTGACTTACGGAATGCCGATGGTTCTACCCGCCTTGACCAGCCCTTATGGGCAGTTAAGTGTGGGGTCTTCCTCCATCATTAATAGTCGGGCATCGCTACATAACTGAAATAATGTTGATGTGATGTAAAACCCATATAAAAAATAAATAGCCTTTGCTTTTTGTAACAACCAGTTATACTCCCAAGTTTTTTTTTAAGTCAGGTGATTGAATTTCACCTAGTGAGTCAACTTCACAATTTTCACAATCTCATTCTATCCTGATAATGTTCCATATGTTTCTATGTGATGGAATGATGTAGATAAATAGCTTTTGGTCTCAGAAGGAACTTCTCACAACAATCTTACAGTCATCTTACAATTTCACAGTGAGACAATTATTTTCCATACTTAACAATTCTTGTTTGCTAATGCATTGAACTCGGATCAATCATACAAGTAAACCACTCTTTATTTTGTTTGATTTTGTATTTGTTTCGATGTTAAGCTTTAACCCTTTCCCAAACAACAAATTATCGACTGTCCCAAATTGAAAGAGTTTGCAGACGACATTTCAAAATGTGATGAAATTGGACAATATTCTTCAGATAGACCAGAAAACCTTGTGGAAAAAGAAAAAAATTGCTCGTTACGAGCAATTTCTCCTTTTCCCACAATGTTTTCTAAATACGTCTGCAACAAAGTGGTCAAATGTCGTTATTGTTTGGGAAAGGATTAAGTTATCACATTTTGTAATATGCGGAAATGAAATAAAGAGACACAACAGAAATTGGTGAATTTCCAAATTATTTTCTTTTAGACTGCAGAATGGTGGACGATAAGATGCCTGAATATTCAGCAACAAATACTGGATGACAAAGCCAACTCTTTAAGGGAAACATTTATTCAACTAATACAGTCAGGTATGGCAATAAACTATGTAAAATAATCTTACTTTGGGTCCTGCATGTCCTCGAGGTTAAAGTGTTAGACTTAAAACTGGGGCACCTGGGTTTGAGCCCCACCGGGTACCTCTGATTTTGTGGGAATGTCTTAACCCTTTCCTAAACAACAAATTTTCGATTGTCCCAAATTGAAAGAGTTTGCAGACAACTTTTTACAAAATATGATGAAATTGGAAAATAATCTTCTTATTGGGAAGAAAACATTGTGGGAAAAGGAAAAATTGCTGGTTACAAGCAATTTCTCCTTTTCCCACAATTTTTTCCAAAGCCATCTGCAACAAAGTGGTCAAATGTCCTTATTGTTTTGGAAAGGGTTAAGTGTCCTAAGGTTCGTATTTGAGAATCCCAGGAAGGCCTAATATATTGTTAAATTGAAGTATTATTGTGATGGTATTAGAACCCTTAAAGAATCTTGCTTTGTCCAAATTGGCCATTCCCACTACCTTAATTTTTTAATTTTGAATACTGAGAAAGCTGTAGTTTTATATGTAGACCTCTGGAACAATTCTATGTTCATAGCATAAAGTAGAAAAACATATTTAGTATAAGTTAGAGGCTAGATAGTGAAATTTAAACGATATAGAAACCCAAAGGAAGGAGCGATAGCGACTGACGGGGTTTCTATATCGTTTAAATTTCACTATTTAGACTCTAAATAACTTAGTGTTTAGCCTACATTTCCATAGAGCGCTCTATCTTGCACTGGTAAACCACGCCTCTTCGGGTATGATCGACGAATGGCATAAAACTGCTGCTCAGTATTTTGAAATTCGAAATAAACCACGCCTTCTGCGGCTGTCAATTGCATGCCAACAATCTGCCATACCATATTTGGAAGGAGAAAACTGGATTACCCAGCCCAGATTAAAACGTAGATTAAAACGTCATTTTTTTCGTCACATATTAGCTTGCTTTCAATTTGTACCCGTCATATTATTCATAATGGGGTAAAAGGTTAATATAGTTAGGTTTCTTTTTTTTTCACAACGATGTTAGGATAAAGGATTAAACACTATAGTCCAGTTAATTGTAATTCCTTTTTATTTCTGCATCATAAAGGTTTTTAAAGCATTGTGACGAAAGGGTATATTGTCCCCGACAAACGGGATCTCCTTTTATCACATTGTTTTAACATTTCACATGTCATAAGGAGTTCAAATAACCCTTTATTCTCCCCCGCGACGTCACAGCGATCTTTTCATCGCTACCGTAGGCTAGGCTTACATGTCATTGATTTGGAGGTGGAGCCTAAAACTACCTTTTTATGCGCATGCATGATACCAGAGTAATAGTCTCATAGAGCCCAGATAGAACACTCGAATAATAGTTTATGGAAAATAAACCAACAAAAAATTTCAAATTGACACATTCTCATTGGATAAAAATGTAGGTTAAACACTAATGGTAAATATATTCCGACATATTTATAGCAATGTAAACTGTATTCCTCTATTTATTTAGAGTCATTGTTTCACAAGGGAATAATGCTTGTCAAAAGTTATTTCTAACAGGGTAAGGTGTTTCAACAAGCTATGTGTGTATCTAACTGCCATGAAGAATATCTTAAACAAAAATGTTCTTGATTTTTACTAAGATAATACATATTTTCTATTGTTTTGTTGAACACAAAATACCAGAAGCAATATCTTTGTAAAATGTAAGTTTGTGTAAAAAGATTGATGAAAGCACAGTGTCTAGTATGCTCAGTTGCTTTAAGAAAAGTGGCATATTTGAGGATTTTGCACAACCTTTAGAATACAGTGTGAGGATTTTACACAACCTTTAGAATACAGTGAATCAATGAGTAGCAACTATGTTCGGTTTAGAGAAGCAGGGCCTCAACTGCAGATTGCCAATGTCGCCAAATGCGAAAAATTCATCAATTTGAGACAAAAATAACAGTTTTGCGAAAGTGTTTGCGACAAACCTTATTTACCAATCATGCATGACATAAGAGACCCGGAGTAATAGCAAGTTCCTGTATTGCGGCTATGGAGGCATGTCTGCCTGTATAAACACTGGAACCATCCCATAAATGACCCATATCTATCACAGTTTGCACCAAACCCAGTTTGTACACAAATGACTGTCACTTATCGGATTAAAGTTTAATCCCATCATATGAAGCGGCGACTGGTGCTGCCACAATAATTTTTGCGCCGCATGACATTGTGTGAATTTGCCTTGACACCTTTCCCTGAAATTTGTGTGAGAATATAACTGTTTGACGCGAACACATGATCAGAGACCATGGAAAAATTAGATGGCAATTTTCAAACACTATCGGGTGTTGGAAATTAAAGACGGTGGTGCTTGTTCTTTACAATGGAGCATTTACCTCAAAGTCAGCAAGATGCATTTGCTTGTAAACTGACTGATTTTGCAATTTATTCCGTTTGACATCAACTCATTATTGACAACAAATTATTTCTTTTTGAAAAAATATTTGATAAGGACATGGAAAGAGCCAAAGACTTCCCAATTAAATAGTAGTTTATGATAAAATAAAAAAAGCTACAGTAATAAGCTGCTTTAGATTTAAAGCATTATACTGGGAAAAAAAGCCTTTTTCTACTCATTTCCTGCTAACTTTTCACAAGATTTCGAATTAAAATTGGCTCCACTTTTGGCTCCACTTTTGGCTCCACTTTCTCAAAAAGAATCCAATTTGCGAAAATGGTTGCAACAAGAAAGAGGTGGCCCTGGAGAAGCAATAAAGAAGCTTGCTAGAAGAACAAGCCTCTGTGTACCCACAGTATCAGATTTAGAGATGGAATAAAGTAGCAAACTCGAGGAATTCATCTATCATCTGGACCTCTACTGTTGCTAGAAAATATTTTTTGTAGCAAAAAGAAAAACTGGCTGAGACAATATTGTTACATTCATGAATAAAAAAATTTGTTTCTACACTATTTAGAGGAATCCCTTTCGTCCTGCATACAGGTAGATACTTTCTTTTCTTTTTACAGTTGCAAAGACGGAGCCTTTAATGGTCGCTGAAAGTTTAAGGTATTTTAATAACAATTTAGTCCCTTTATTAACATTCTAGTTTAATAAAATGTTTAATACAGGTCCTGATTCTTGATTTATATCAACAAAAAATGATTTTAATGTTTGACAAATGTCCATTTCACAAATCACAATTCTAAAGAACTGTCACAAATAAAAACGATTTCTCTTTTTTTACAATGTTTTCCAATAAAAAAGTAATATGCTGCAATGACTTGATTCGCAATTAGTAAAAAAAATGTTTAAAAGAAAAATAAATAAAGATGACCAGTTAATTCTTCTCTCACACACTCTCACTCCAATTTTGTTAAACATAATTGATGGTTATGACTTGGAACAGTAAAAAGATAAAAAATGCTAAAAAAAAATCCTTAAGAAGTGGTCAGTTCTTATCTCAAACCCATGTTATTTAACCCTTTCCCAAACAACAAATTTTTGACTTTCCCAATTCAAAGAGTTTGCAGACAACATTTCAAAATGTGATTACATTTGAAAAAGAATTGCTCTGAAAACGACTCTAGAATACATTGTGGGAAAAGGAAAAATTGCTTGTAACAATGTTTTCTAGAGTTGTCTGCATGAAAGTGTTAAAATGTTGCCATTGTTTGGTTACGGGTTAAGAACTGGTCAGTTCTTATATCATGCCCATGTTATTTAAGGGCATTGGCTGTAATGATAGCTCTGATTTTCCCTGTTTCAGATCGACACAGATTCTGTTTCACCTTGAGGCTGGATACCTTAGTCACACATTCTTCCTGTACAGAGAGGCAAAGGAACATTTTAATACAGCTAAGAAACTGTCAGGGTTAAAGGTAGAACTCACTGGTAAGGTCTATCGGACTAACCCACTACTCTATGATATCTTACTTTTATGAATCAGATATAAAATCTTTAAATCAAGAGTTCAGTGCAATACTATAGTAAGTGCTTTATGTTTACTATAGTCTTGCACTGAACCCTTGAAATGCTTTTAGAAACCACTACCTACCAAAAACCACAAAGCATTTTCTTGATGTTGACTTTTGTCGTCTGCTATTTATTTAAATTTTGACCTGTCAAAAACCCCAGTACATACGAATGTGTTAATGTTAAGTGACATCTAATTTATTTAAAACAAAGTAATATTTTCAAACTGAAGGAATTTACATGCAATAATTGAAATAAAATTGAGATCTGGATACAACCTTTTACGAAATTGAGTACTTTTGAACACAGTAATTGATAATGGAAAAAGAAATATTACATTGAATTATATTTTAAAAGAAAAAAGCAAATATTTAAAGCAGAAATAACTCACTCTTGTTAACTGTCATTAAAATTTGTGTCATCTTATTACAATACAACTCATTATCAACAGATTTTCTACTCAAAACAATATACAAAATATACTTTAAGTTCCAATTCTGACTAAGGTATAAATACGGTTAATTGTTTAGTGGTTATATTAACCTTTTCTTGAGACAGACAGCTGCAGTCAACTTTGTAGCAAAATGTTTTTTTGAAATATTGACTAAAATTTAAAGGATTTAGATTGTTATGAGCAAATTTTGCTTCTTCCACAATAATTACAATGTTTGTTAATTGTTTTACTATCTAACAGATATATTTTCTGAAGCTTATGAAATTCTTTCTGGTATAATATTCAAATTACTTTCATTAAACTAGTTCTGCTTTATGTGACTTTGTTTACCAGGAGCGATGGGAAAGAGAACACGATACCAAAAAACAGACAAAGCCCAGCTGATACTCGAGGTGACACGAGAGTTACCCACCCCGACGGAAGGCGAGAATAAAACTACAGAGGTCGCCACTGTCAATAACCTTCCTATATTACCAAAAGTAGGTCACAAATTGAGAGAGTTCAGTGCAATACTATAGTAAGTGCTTCATGTTTATGAAGCACTTACTATAGTCTTTCGCTGAACCCTCGAAATGGTGTTTTTGTTTAAGATCATGACAGATTTTAGAATTTTGTTGGAAGCTCAATGTAATAGCATTCACATTGAAGAGGTATGAAGCCTTCATTACAAGGATTTAATGTGTTATAATGAATTAGAGAGGGCTGCCTGGCCCAGTAGTAAAATTGTAGGACTTGTGACACTTTTGTCATTTTTTGTGGTGTGTTCTTGGGCAAAACACTGCAACAACCTGCAAAGTACTGTTGAAATAAAGGAAAGCTATCAAATAACTGAAAAACTGTTGACACATCACTAATTAAAACCTTTATATACAACAAATTAATGATAGATTTGATTTTTACAAGGACTACAACCTTTAATTGATAGAACTATCTTATTATCATAAGGATTTCAATGTTAACCCATTAAGAGGTTGGCCTGGATGCTCATCTGTTACTTTTAAATATTAGAAATTGCTTATAAAGATGAATGCTATTAGATACCCAAAGGAGGGCCATGGATGAATTCAGTTTGGTTATGTTTGTACACCCAGGCAGGGATCAGGAAAATGCCGGTTTTGTCGGTTTTGGACCGATTTTGGTTGTCTTGGACCATTAACAAGTTGAGATTTGATGAAAAAATCGGTCCAGAAAATAGACGGTTATGACACTCTACACACCTGACAATACCTCCAGAATCACATCATTAATCCCTTAATTGTTATCCACGTGTCAAACAATGCCCGAGGCGTGTATTAAGTGGGGGTCTAATTGTAAACAAACAGGCACGCTAGATTGAGAAGTAGACGTGACACCCCAATATTCTGCAAAAAACGATCAAGTTACGTAAGCACATTCGGTCCAATTTGTTTAGTGACTTTTTAGGTTGCCAGACATCAAAGAGTTTAAATGTGTAAAGTATGATGATGTTTTAACAGTTTGCTTCCCACGCCGACACAACGCAATTTTTTTAACAACTTTATTGGATATCAGGGGAAGATTATATCAGGGGAATCCCCAAATGGACTCTTGAAGAGTTTAAAACAAACAGACCTCAGGCCCTATTTACCTTTCATTGCCAACGGATAATTTTATACGTGCTTATTAAAACCAAGAATACAGAAACATGAAGTTTATACTTAATGTTATCCTAAACAAAAGGTTTGTTTTAATATTGTTGCATAAAGTATTAACTATTGTTAGATGCATGGAAGTAATTGATAATTATAACTTTTCCTTTGGGGGGGTGGGGTGGGGGAGATGAAGACTTATGAAGGGTTTTCGGCCGATTCTCTGACCGATTTGGAGTCCTAGATTTCCTGATCCCTGCACCCAGGTATCCGAAAATCTCAAAATCCCAATAGGTCAGAGAGATGTCCCCAAATATATGTGTAGAATTCTATAACTGTCAGTAATATCTGGAACAATTTTTAGTTCAACTATTTGAAGAATAAGAAGAGCTATACTACTCATCTGGGTGTCGGCGACACTGTCAGCATCACACCTTGGCTGAATTTTTATGTGCAAGTTTGTATCTTACTAACTACTTTATGTAATGGATTTATACTTCACACATGTGTTCAGGGTCATTATGTTAAGTCCTGTACAAAAGAAATCAGCCTAAAAGCGACAAAACATGCATATTTCTGATCCCTGTGTACACACCGTTGTTATTTATAGAATCTGAATCTGGAGGACGACACTGTGTTGGACGCCATCAGCTTTACTGACGATGTTCAAACCGTGAGTTTGTCAGGCATTGAGCAGTCCCTGATTATAGGATTAATGTAAGTGTTATTGATCTGTGCTGATTGATTCTTACTTAACCCTTTACTAAATGCCAAACACCAAATTCAAAAATTTTGACTGTCTGGAATTGAAAGAGTTTGCAGACGACATTTCCAAATGTGATGAAATTGAAAAAAAATGTTCTAATAGGGCAGAAAACATTGTGGGAAAAGGAGAAATAGCTCTTTCCCACAATTTTTTTCCAAAGTTTTCTGCAGCACACTGGTCAAATACAGTTATTGTTTGGTAATGTGTTAACAGGTTTTGTAGGTAGAAGATGAATCAACAGGTTACTGTTGAAAATTATGGATTTTTTTGGTACATTTTGTAACACTGGGAGGAAGCCAATATTACAAGAGAAATTGGCAATCGGGAGCAATTTATCCATTTCTCACAGTGGTTTTCTCTTAATCCATCTGTAACAACTCAGTTAGATTGACTAAAAATGAATGAAATTTTGATATTCAAATCCAAAGTGTTCCTAGAAAACTATAACTATTGGAACAAAATCAGGGGACATTTTTCTTACAAGATGGAACAATAAATGGGAAATTGGAAAAAATCTTTCACATGCCCATTGCATTTTCCCATGATGATTTCAATCAATTTCTCATAGAATTAAACAACTTTTTCACATAAAAAAATGCAACCTGTTGATAATTCCTTGTTATTGTCATAGATGCTATCTGAAAAAGACAATACCAAAAATAAAACAAGAAGAATTCCTCTCACTCTATCTGATTGGTAATGGGAAACCTTAGAGGTATCACAATAATTATTTAGAGAACATCAACTTTTCTTACATGTTGTTCATTTGCTGCAATACAAATGTTTGCTTTTAGGGAAAATCATCGAAGAAGTAGAGCCAGTGATGAACAATTATTAGAAGAGGAGATGCAAGCCTTTATAACAGTAAGTAAAGGTTGACTTTTAGTACAGCTATCCTTAAGAACCATGCTGAAGGTGATTTATCCATGGTAACAGAATTACAATAATTTTAGCCAGATGTATAGCACTTATGACCAAACTATGTTTGGATGAATATTTCTTAATTTCTGTGACAGTTGCCATTGCAATAGGAGATTTAGACACATGATGAATGAGGATGGTCTTGGGAGAAAAGTTGAACTGAATTTCGCTCTATAAACCCTTTTGTTTTTAGGGTGTTATCTATCAGAAAAACACAACTTCATAAAATTTTGTGACATAAGATGAATCATTTTTTGCAGGTTTAAGCGGAACAGGACTTAATGACTAGAATTCTATTCACATGAACACAACTGTCCTCTCAAAGTGTTAGTTGTATACTGTAATGTCTCATCATTTGTACATTTCATCCCCATAAAAATTCTTGACTAAAGGATGATGTAACTGTCCAAATAAATCTATATTTAGGTAAATGCGCACATTTGAGGCCTTCCTCAATCTAGATAAGAAGTGTTCTTTAGTGGCAAGACCACCTCTCTTAAAACAAGTGATGCCTGCCAGTTTTACAGTTTGAACCAAAATAAAGAGGAGCATAGTGACTTCAAGTTCTGGGGCCCGTTTTACTTAACAACTTACGGAAAATGTTTGCGTAAGTCATAATTGATAAACATGGATAGTATCTTCAATGAAGGTACAATATTGCAATGTGACACGTCATTGGAAGCGTCTCGGAGAGACGATTCCAATGATGTGTTACTTTGCAATTTTGGTTGCCTTATATTGAAATAAAAGGACTTCTTGTTTACGACATACGCAAATCTTAAGCGTAAACTGTTTAGTAAAACGGTACCCTGATCTCTTAATTCAATTCAAATGCTTTGATTGAAAAATCAAGTAAGTCTTACTTTTATAAGTAGGGTTTTATAGTCTCATATCTATGCTAGTAATATTAAGGCGACATTTCAATTAGTTTTTTCCATTAAATGTGAGTGGTAAATGGTAAACATCTACATGTCTGGTCATTCTACAAATAAAAGATCATATCAACTGTTGTTGTAACATATACAGTCCTTATGTAATTTATGACTCAGTCTAGGATTAATTGTTTTCAGTATGCATTAAGTGAAGGGAAGAGTTGGTGTGTATCGTCTGCTGCCTTGTTCATGAGATCAGTGATAGAGAGACATGGATCAAGACGAGTGGACAGATCCATGCGTCAAGTGGAGGTAGGGGATTGTAAACTTTATACACAATTCTTTTGACTTTTTGATTTGTAAGGTATTTAACACCATTTAACCGTTTACAGTATTGTAATGACAGGGACAGTTGGCATAGCAATAATAACTGGATTGACATCTTTACTACCCTTTATATCTTTACCAAGTGTTTCTTTTGCAAAGCTCTCTCAGAGTGGACTAGGGCGGAAATATTTAAAGATTTAAAGAGTTAGATTAAACTAGATTATCATACACATACCACCACATTTTATATTCATGTGGTGGAGATATAGCACATTTTTTATTGCAGATATGGTACTAAGTATTTCATAAACAATGAACTAAATTTTGTAAGCTGCGGTAGTTTTAGATACCGTTATCACATGTGTCTTACAAATGTTTGACTGTGTATGTGTATACCTTATTTCCAACATGCAAAAGCACCAAATGAGTATCACTTTGACATCAAAGCAGTTAAAGGCATAGAAGCTCGTTTTATTTCTTGTATCTAAATGAAAACACGAGTGTTCAGCAACTTTGTCACAAGCAATTTCTCCTTTTGCCACAATGCTTTTTCAATTTATTTACATGTCACAACAGCAGAGCTGATAGGTTTTCACATGTTTACAAAGCTTTTCTAAAGTTGTCTGCTTCAATTAAAAAATTGTCGTCTGCAGGTTGTAAAGAGTAAAGAAATTGTTTAACATCATCTGTTGAAAAAGCGCAAAAGGTGTAATGCAATTGACAATAAGTTAACCAATTACCGATGACAACATTTGACCACTTTGTTGCAGACAACTCTTGAAAACATTGTGAAAAAGGAGAAATTGCTTGAAACAAGCAATTTTGGGACAGTTGCAAATTTTGCGTTTGGTAAAGGGTTAAGACTGGTTATTTGATTTACCTTTTTGCAGGAGTTATATAATCAGTCTAGAAAAGCAGAGCCCTCTGCGGGCCAGAGGTTACAGCTGTTTTATTCCGTACCCTTACCTCCGTTGTGGAAAATACATGTAAGTTTAACTTCACTTTTTTCTGGTTAGAAAAATTCAGGTGTCTTGTGTTGCCCAGTGGTTAATGTGGTGGACTAAGATCTTGGGGGGGTCCCAGGTTTGAGCCCCACCAATACATCTGAATAGTACTGGTGGATCCAGGAAAACCATATCATAACTGAAAAATTGTTGACACTACATTTAACCCTATAATGACAAATCGAGAGTCTTTGGTTAGAAGGTCACAGGTTTGTATTTAGGGCAAGTGATAATGGTCACACGACACCCTTATGAAAATAACGCTATCAAATTGAGATGAAGGAATTCAAATTACCAACCCAATTTATGAGAAGCCTTTGATATCCGGTCATAAAAGATCAAAACAATCCCAATTTGTAAAGACTTGACAAGGGTTTCATGCAATTCTTTAGAAACTTGTATTAACCCATTTCTAAAAAATACTATCCAATTAAAACGACAGAATACGGCATGCGACGCGTAAAGGATGTTTATGACATGGAGCTGTTGTTCAAAGTTTAAAGGCGAATGAAAATAAAGCCGTTGAATAATGGACATCATAAAGATGGCTATTTTAGAATATTTACCCAATTTTGGTGTTTCCCATCGCAGGTCAGACATCAATGTAGATTCGGAGCAGTCATTTTATCGGGTTTTTTTAGCCTGAAGATGATGAAATGTTGATAAATCTTCCCACATCACAGACAAGCAAATTAGATCATTCCTTCGACTTTGACTACAACAACGACCTTTTAGTAAATTCATCACCCATGGACACGTATTTTATGGAAATATAAGCATGCTTTGTTGCCATAATGAATTGATATAACAGTTTTACATGTATTAGAGGATTCGGTATTGTTGAGAAATACACAAAGACAAAGCATTATCTCGGGTCGTGAAAGGCATTTTTTGTCAACAAAATTCCCTGCAATTTATGACAAAACAGAAAAACAAATTAGGGATCTCTCAGGGACAACACATAAGTCATTTTATTTCTTTTGATTTTATATAATTCACACCGCAATATACAGTTTCATTGTTTGTCTATTTTTTTTACACGTTAATCTTGATATGTATGTATCACTAAATAAAGAAAAAATAGATCAACTGAAAGGAAATTTTGTTCTACTCGTCTTTCATTCTTTGTGAAAATCTATTAGATTTACATAAATTGCATTAATTTTGGTTTGATTAACAGTTCCCCAATCAGTGACAATTATCAGAGATAATCCTGTGCAGATAGGTACATGTACCTAGGTTGACTGATAACGTATGCATTAATGGTTTTACTAGGATGGTTTATACCTATGGTGTCACTGATCAGCCTAATCCCTATACCTTAAAGGGTTAAACTTCCTATAAATCCCATTGTAATATAAGATGGAATCCTATTTCATTTGGATAATTGGAAAAGATTCCAGAGCAACAATTAATTATCTCATAATGGGGCCACTGTGGCCTGGTGGCAAGCACCTTTAATTAGGGTTCAAATCATGATAGTTGGTTCAGATTTCCATGAGAGGTAGTTACCTGGCAGACTAATAGAATACCAATAGTTCTACCAATCTGTATCTACCCTTATGGCCAGTTAATTTGCTGTTTTTCCTCCATCCAAATTGAGGTTTGAATCACGAAATTGTTGACACAATGTCAAAATTTAATTTAAAAAAAGCATGAACAATCTTTAACATACTCTTAATTTGCACATTCTTCAAACTGATTGAATGAACAATGCCAATCCTGTAAAAATCCATTTCTTTGGTTCCCTGGTTTCAATCGAATTAAATGAAGAAGCTTCTTGTTTTTTCATACCTTTTGTACTCTTAGTAAGCATGGCTTTCAATTTTGATCAGCTGCAAACTACTATTGTTAGGAAGATGTTAACTATTGAGCTGTTTATCTCATGTTTCAGAGTGGCTTATCTCATATTTAAGAGCAGTTTTTCTCATATTTCAAAGCTGTGTGGGATACCATATTTCAGAGCAGTTTTTTCTCATATTTCAGAGCAGTTTATCTCATATTTCAGTGCAGTTTATCTCATATTTCAGAGCTGTTAATCTCATATTTCAGAGCTGTTTATTCCATTTTTTCAGAGCTGTTTATTTATCTCATATTTCAGAGCATTTTCCTATATTTCAGAGCCGGTTTTCTCATATTTCAGTGCAGTTTATCTTATATTTCAGGGTTGTTTATCTCATATTTCAGAGCTGTTTATCTCATATTTCAGAGATGTTTTGTCTCACATTTCAGAGCTGTCAAACTCGTATATCAGAGCCGTTTATCTCACATTTCAGAGCCAGCTTGCACTAATTCTTGTGTCTCTTGGTGTGATTGGATCAGCTCTAGACATCTATGAGAAGCTCTGTATGTGGGACCAGGCAATTATGTGTTATCAGCAGATGGGGAAGACGGAAAAGGTATGGGCTTATCATTCATAATTATAAAACCATTTACTAAGGTGAGTGGTGTTTATATAAAATGGTGGTACACAGGTGAGTGTTGCTTTTGTGAAATATTAGGCAGAGGTGAGTACTTTTTTGTTATGCTTCTAAGCCTTTACCAAACACCAAATTTTTTACTGTCCCAAATTAAAAGAGTTTACAGATGACATTTCAAAATGTGATGAAATTGGAAAACAGTCTTCTGATAGGCCAGAAAACATTGTGGGAAATGGAAAAATTGCTCATTAAGAGCAATTTCTCCTTTTCCCACAATGTTTTCCAGAGTCATCTGTAACAAACTGGTCAAATGTCTTTTTGTTTGGTGGTGGGTTGAAGGATGTCAAAACATAAATTTGATGAACATATTTGTAGCACTTCTTTTGTACTTTATTTTGTATTTTATGATAAGTAATTGTTTTTGTGTGTCAAATTATTGCTTAGTTGGTAATGATTGTGGCTTTAATCATAATGTGTATACAGTGAACCCTCGTTTATCCGGACCCCGATTATCCGAATGTCTCGCAATCCGAACGCAATTGTAAGGGAACGGAATTATTTGACCAGTTTGTTGCAGACAACTTTTGAAAACATTGCGGGAAAAGGAGAAATTGCTCGTGACGAGCAATTTCTCCTTTTCCCACAATGTTTTCTGCCATATCTGAAGATTATTTTTGGGACGGTCGACAATTTGGCGTTTGCTAAAGTGTTATAAGTATACACGTGCATAAAGACCGTTTATGTCTTAATGTGTTTAAAAACATGCGCTACTTCATTAGTCCGGACGAATCGTTAATCCGGACATTTTGTTGGGAATGGACGTGTTCGGATTAACGAGAACTCACTGTACATGTATTCAACAAAAGACAGTTATATGACTGGTAATATGTCAGGATTTACAAACGCTGTGACGGTCAATTACTCATATATACCGTATATACTCGACTATAAGTCGCCCTTGCCTATAAGACGCAACCCCTACTTTGATCTTAGATAAGGGAAATTCAGTGTTGACTAGACTATAAGTCACATCTACTTTTTGATGATATGTGTTTATACTGTCTTTATATTCAGTAAAGCTGTCTTAAGGGTGTAGAAATCAATAAGGGTAGAAAAAGCCCATGCTCTCTTTTCACACATCATGAAACACTTTGATCTCCAAGGAGACAAATGCCCCCAGTGGTTTTCACGCCATCGTTTTGTTACATATTATGTCAGTTTCGACCAGATTGAAATTCCTTTGTTCTCATTACACAACTGTGACCATAGTTGAAGATATTACATCATAGCTATAAGCATGTACCCAAGCCAGCCGATATAAAATTCTTGTCCTCAACTATGAACCCTTTACCTCAACTGCAATAGACTAACGATGTAAAAAGAAAATGCTTTCAACAAATTTTTTTTGACAACGGATTGTAAAAGTGTCTGCGTTTCTTTTTTCTATCCCTTCCTACATGTTGGAAGCTTTGTAGAGCTTAACTTTCATTGTGAAACAATGAGGACTTGTGATGAAAGAGTTAAGGTTATGAAAGTTACGTTGACATACGGTAATCGTAAAATTGGTACTACCGATGTTCTTATTTGGGATAGATACACATTAACCGTACTGTAAGCTATATATGTATATTCCCAACTGTCTTAGTTACTTACCTTACTTTCAAATCCACCATTTGCAACATGTTGGACAAAAGTAAACAAAACTGCAAATCTCTCTATAGAGAAAGGTAAAATAAACAAAATTGACGCTGAAAAAATATGTGATGTTGATTGACTTTGCTTATAAGACGCACCCCCACTTTGTCATCCAAATTCTATGTAAAAATATGCAATTTATAGTCGAGCATGAGTGTAGGACGATATCCCCCCCGGGCGATTGCCCCCCCAGACAATAACCCCTAGGACCATATCCCCCCCGGATGATAGCCCTCCCAGACAATTGCCCCCCCCCAGACAATAGCCCCCCCACATATATATAAATGACTTTTGAGCCTGTATTTTTGGTCAAACAATGTTAACCAAGCTGTCTTGATTTACATATATACATAACTTATAAATTTGCATATTTATAAAACTCTTAAAACATAAAAAAATGCCCTTTATTGGTCCTTTTCTGGTTCTCTATACAGACTTGTGAATCAAGTGTTCAGCGAACAAAACCTATAGTTACAGTTCAAACAGTGCATACCCTGATAGGACAGATTATGTATTGAGCCACCTGATCTGGGTCCACACTGTTTGCAAATGTCCCTATTAACATCAAACAGAATTTTGACTTGTAAAAATAGTCATCCCAATTTCGAGTCATTGAGGTTTGAGAATATCATACACATCTAGGAAACTAAGAAATAACAAAAAAATCAGTAGTTTATTAACTTTTATATAAATAGGAGAACCATATAATATTTATGTGATAAATATAACACTAAGCACAATCACTTAGCACATTTCAACTCTGGGCCCGCGCCGTGCTCGCGATCAGCTCCTTCACCTCCTCCGTCAGACCCTCCGTCCCGAAATACACGACGGTCAGAAACACCCGCCGGTTCAATATATCACATACTGATGTACATGTAGATGTAGAAGTTAGTCACGAGTTTTCCACCGGATGACCCTACCAACACCACGCAGGAATTCCTCCAACGTCTTCTGCCCAGTGGAGATTCCAATGCAGAGATTCTTCAGTCTCGTCTGCAGGTCCTTGGTAGCCTTCTTGACACGTTTGCGGGGCGGTTGTCCATTTGCGTCATGTGCCCTGACTGTGGCAACCAGGATCTGGTCCTTCCTCATGCAGTTGATGGCTGTCCACACAGATGGGTGTGCGTATCCAATCAGGTTCTGGAAGGCAAAGTTCCAGCTCTCACAGAGGTTGTTCGTCCTGGCCTCGTTGTTCATTGTTGCCTGGTGCACGTTCCATAACTGGGGTGGAAACAGGGGTGGAATCCGTCGCACATGTACTGCTTGGATGCCGTCATCGACTGGAACACGCCGAATCCTGCGGAACTTTCCAGTCACATAGTTATCGTCAAAATAATCCACCAGCTCCTCCAGTCCTTCTGGCGTGTTGGCCTTGAGGAATTCCATTCCATTCGCCACCTCGTCAATCGGCAGGAATGCCAAGCCATCCAGCATCCCACAGAACATCTTCACTTCTTCGTCCATCTTATATCTTTCCACTAGTGCGAGGGCCTGGATCTTGCGCCATGTGCTCTGGGTTAGGTGGTAGAAACATCCGCGGTGGTTCACATGTTGTCCAAATGTTGTTTCAATTGCCCTTATGGATGCCAGTTCAAAGTCAGTGAGGACTGTTGTGGGGTCTGGAAAGAATCCTAACTCTTCACATCTCCTGGCAATGGCTTCAAATAGTTCCTCGTACACTTCTTGAGACTTCCCAAACAATAGAGCATATACACATGTCACAGCAGTGTCGCCTAATGGTGCCCGGATGATGTACAGCTGTGTGAATATTTCTGGTGCTGAAGGATGGGTTCCGTCCATGTACCAGGTATCTAATGAAAAGAGATGGCTCAGTCCTTGCTCCGTGCCGAACACCAACATTCGATTGGGAGATTGTTAAATTTGTTAAATTGCATGTTTTTTCCATATATTTTTTCCCTATTCATGATGGGTTTTTTATTGATTTTTTCAAACCCATGCATTTGGTTTGTTTCATTTTATAATAAAAATCATTGTTTTGCAAATTTGCTTAAATAAAATGGTTATAATTGCCATTTTAATATTGGGGGGGATATCGTCCGTTTTTTCACTAAGCCGGGGGGGGGATATCTTCCGGGGGGATATGGTCCTAGGGGATATTGTCTGGGGGGGCAATCACCCGGGGGGGATATTGTCTGTACCTCTCGAGCATATACGGTAAGAGAATTGGCATTGATTTCTGAAAGATCTTGGATTTTACTTCTCATTGTGAAACCTAATAAACCCGACTCTACCATTTCTTTTTACTGAGAAGGGTTGTTTTGTTTTCTTGTTGAAGCAAAGTTGGTGATATTATTGGAATATGTGGACTGAATTTGTAATCAAGTTAGTATAATGTATTTTAGAAAACTTGTTCATGGGGAAATTCTGAAGATATTTTGTATTGACAGTGTATTTATGAAACTTTAATGATCAGATATTTTTCCAATAACAAATTCGATAAAAAGAAACACAATTATTTTCAGGCAGAAACGGTTATCCGTGAACAACTCGCGATAAAAGAGACACCAAATCTGTGGTGTTTTCTGGGAGACGTTACTCGTGATTTGTCTCACTACGAGAAGGCTTGGGAAATGTCAAACCACAAATCTGCGAGAGCCCAACGATGTATGGGTTATCTTTACTTTGCAAAGGAAGATGTAAGTAGTTCATAGTGGTAACCCCATACTACATAGTACTATAATGTGTGGACACTTGTTATCTATTTAAATTAAATGTCGCTGCACACAACAAAATACAGCATGTTTTTTCTTTTTTATATATGTTTGGTAAGAATTATTTTGACAAATAGAAATTGATCATTAGGAGCATTTTATGCTTTTGTCAGTGGTTTCTAAAGTCATCTGGGTAGCATTTTTTTCACTAAATGACTTACGGAAAGCATACGTCAGAATTGATAGTGCTTTAGAGAAAAGAGCAATAATGTAATCTGACAAGATGGAATGTTGTATTGACTTTGCACATATTAACCACACAATGTCTAAAAAAAACACTATCCTGCAGAACAAGCAGCCAAGTGAAAGAAATTGGGAATTGAAATGTAAAATCTGTTTTGTATATCTACTTTATTGCTTTGAACATATGTGTTTGTAAAGATATGTCTAGTTTTAACCCTTAGAATTCTGGGTAATTTCTATAGATAGATTTTTGTGTAGTCTGCTTACTAAAACCTTGAATATCTGCTTAATTCTGATGAGGAAAGTTACTCAGAGTAGCAAACAGGTTAGATTACAAGCCAGCCGCAGATTAATTGGCGGCTGACCTGTGATCTAACTTGTTTGCTTAAGCAAGAGGTCGGTTACAGCACTGGAAGTGTTAAAGGTATTTTTTTTAAACCTTATGCATCCGATGAGTTTAGGAACACAATAACTGATTAAAAAAAATCAATTATTTCGGGGAGCATCAAAGGTCATGTGACTGCATAGAGGAGCCGCTGTGACATAAAACAAGCCTGTAAATAAATTACAAATTACTATTGAATGATTTTACTGTAATCCGTCAGATATTTTATAAAAAGAAAAATATATCTCGCCAATGTTTTTGCCTGTTTATTGCCTAGCTTACAATAAATCCTATTTTCTGTTTCAGTTTGAGAAATGTATTGAATGTTTCCAGAAGTCCCTGAATGTTAATAGATTACAGGTATTTATTGATTTTCGCTATGATTATTTTCATACTAATTTCTGCAGCAGGATGATAAAGAAGTGAAGGGTCACAAAAGATAAATTGCTGGAGACAAGTAATTTATGTTTTGTTTCCATAGTTTCTTCTAAATATCCCCTTAAAAGACCTATGTGTTGTACTTGCCTGTTTGATGTTTTCAGTTTGAACAGTTTGGATAGGACTTTAAAATGCCCAACTACTGCTACATTCTGCTTATCTACATACTAATTGCTTTTCTAGTTGAGATGACTTCAAATGTTTTTTTTTAAACTAAAATTGAACACTATTTAAAACATTTAGACTGAACATGTTACAATTCACTCTTGCAATTTAATCATATTATGTTGTTAAGATTTATTACAATAATGATTGTTTTTGTTCAAAATGTTATGAAATTGAAAAACAATGTTTTGATAGGGCTGAAATTGTGGGAAAAGGAGAAATAGCTTGTTAAGAGCAATGTTTTTCAGAGTCTTCTTTAAAAACTGTTTTGTAATAGGTTAAAACAACGTTCACTCATTTCTTGTTGGTTTATATTTACCTAGATCCCAGTGTGGTTCACATATGGCTGTGCAGCCATGGCTGCTAAAGATTTCCACTTGGCTGTTACTGCTTTCCGTCGGTGTGTCGATATCGACTATGATGTGAGTTCATAAGTCCTCTATCTTTCTTAACCAAATTTGTGACTTTAAAATTGAAAGTAGGGTCCTGAGTGGGCCAGTGATTTAGTTGGCTGACTTAGAACTCTGGGGGCCCGGATTCGAGCCCAACTGACACCTCTGGTTAGTCATGTCAGAGCACTAGCCTAGTGCCACATTTTTGCTTCTTGCAGCAGACAACTTTCAAAGAGCATTGTGGCAAAAGAAGAAATTGCTTGTCAAAAGCACTTTTTATTTTTGCCACAATGTATTCCCGTATTACAACAGCAGAACTGAATGGTTTTTCGCATGTTTACAAAGATTTTCTAAAGTCATTTTCTTCAAGTAAAAAAAAGTTGTCTGCAGGTTGTGAAGAGTTAGCCAAATTATACATAATTATTATAGAAACTTGTGACTTTCTAATTGAATGCATCAGATGACAAAAAAGCATGTACAAGTATGTTCTTGATATGATTTTAAGGTAGAAACCATTGTGACAAAAGATGATATTGCTCATAATAAGCAACTCATTGGGACCCCTGTGACCCAGTGGATAGAGTATACAGAACTTGAAATTACATTGCCCCTCTCCATGTAAATTTGAATTCTTGTGGGATGGCATTTTGAATTTCATTGGAGGTAGTATCCCAACTGACTTTCGGAACGCCTATACTTCTACCCTACTTTGCAAGCCCTAATTGGCAGTTGAGTATGGGGCCTTCATTCATCATTAAGAAATAATGTTGATGTGATGTGAAACACATAATGAATGTGTTTATGAGCAAATGTGGCAAGGTGCAATATTATCCATTATAGTGCTGGAACCGACTTTATGCTTTTTTAAGCAAATATTTAAGGTTTTTGAAAGCAGACGACACAAAAATCTATTTTTAGAAAACTACCCAGCTTTCTTAGGGTTAAATAGTAAGCCTAACCAGATATTGTTAGATGACCATGGATGCTGCATATACCTGGAAAAAAATATCAATAGGATTTTAAATCCAAAATCAACAATAATTTTTCTGCCTACTTTTTCCACAAAATCAACTGCCATTAGTAATCAAACAGGTACTATGTGTTATGATTGGTAAAGTGTTATAATTTGATTTTCGTTGTAGAACTTTGAGGCATGGAGCAATATGGCAACATCATATGTTAAACTCAAAGAAAAGTAAGTTACTTTCATGTTTAACCCATTACTTGGCAATAAAGCCATTGGACTAATTTGCTGCAGACAACACTGAAATTTCTCCTTTTCCCAAAATGTTTTCTGCACTATCAGAAGATTGTTTTTCAATTTCATCACATTTTGAAATGTCATCTTCAAACATTTTGAAATGTCATCTTCAAACTCTTTCAATTTGGAACAGTAAAAAATTTGGCGTTTTGTAAAGGGTTAAATGATGCGTTTTGTTATCACCGAGCCCCAGGCTTCTGTTCTCTTCAAGTTTATTTAGTTTATCCTTATTTATTTCACATTTGATTGGGATTGCAACAGAAACTTTATTGGATTTCTCTCAATGACTGCTTCCTGGTTACATGACCAATACTCGCATCGATATGTGGGTTATTATTTCATCAAGTTTATAATGGTTGAATTGTTTACATATGAATCCTAAGCATGTGTTAAGCATACTTATTAAATTGGCCAATGTATCACATTCAAAGTGCACATGTAGATACATAGCATTATTTTCTTTGAATTAGAAAGAGGCCTAGGCCGGTTTATTTTGGGAAGTCTTTTCGCTGAAATTTTATTTATCGTTGCATTGGAAAACAAAAAAGCTAATCAGATTGAATTTTTGGGAAAACTGCATGATTTGAAATAAATTTCAAATTGGGAAGTTGCTTTTAATAGGCGCTTGTTATAAAAGGGAAAAAAGCCCTGAGATATTATGTAGTGTTTGAATTTTTGTGTTGTTTGAAATATACATGTATTACAAAGATAATGTGGCAAAAGGAGGGCTTACTCATGATCATCAAATCTTACTGTAGAAACAATTTCTCCCTTATCACATTATCTCCCTTTGGTACATTTCTTTTTCATCAATATATCATGAAAAAAAGCTTTTTTTCGAATCATTTACTACAAACCTTTCAGGAAATAGCACATGATGGACTGATTTGATTGTATACAGAAGGTAGATGGTGACATTTTGCCTACTTTCCATTTCAGAAAGAAAGCGTTCTTCACAATGAAAGATGCCATTAAATGTAATTATGAAAATTGGAGAGTTTGGGATAACATGCTTGTGGTAAGGTTTCATTCTTCATTAAACTTTATACCACTTTAAACATTTTATCTGTTAAATCACTTTGACTATTCACTTTCATATGATCCCTGAACGTAATTGAGTGTGAGCGTAGGTAAATAAGTTTTGTCCTGTCACCTGACCTGTAATGGTACAAGGGAAAGCCCAGTCTTTGGGTTTAGCGTTCCATCCTTTATTATTTACAGAGTTTTTAAAGGGACTAACCCACAGATAGTACTGTGTGAGTTACAAATTTCAACATGGTGATATAAACAGTCTGTGTCACATAATTAAAGGCTATTCTTGACATCTTTACTCCTAAGCTGCTCAACACTTGAGTTTTCATCAAGAAGAAAAAATGTTTCCATAATTATTAGTGCTTTAATGACAAACTCTCACCCATTTCAAATATTTTGCACAAGTGAAATAAGGTATGCCCATTCACAGTCTCAAATAATTTGAAAACCTTGCGACGATGGTAACCAAAGAATACCGTGGTTCACCATGGGTATTTCTAATCATAATCATTGTTTTCAAAGTAAACTGTTTAAATGGTTTTTTTAAAAATCTGGAACATAAACATGCCATTGTGAACAGGGGTTATTAGCGTATCAATAATCTAGATTTAAGCAACATTATATATCTGTCATGTCATTTTAAGCTTAGAAAACTTTTTGTCTTAACCCTTTCCCAAGCAACAAATTTTTGACTGTCCCAAAATCAAAGAGTTTGCAGACAACATTTCAAAATGTGATGCAATTAGAAAATAATCTTCAGATAGAGCAGAAAACCTTGTGGGAAAAGGAGAAATCGCTCGTTGAGAGCAATTTCTCCTTTTACCACAATGTTTTCGAAAGTCGTTTGCAACAAAGTAGTCAAATGATGTAATTGTTTGGGAAAGGGTTAAAGATATCAAAAAGAAAATGCAATTTGTGAGAGTCCTTTTGAAGCATCAATGGGTACGATATTCAATTCTAAACACCAAGCTGATAATAATCATTAACTCCAAAAGGTTACATTTTTTTTATTCTTAAAATGAACACTCTTCTATGAAAAATGATTGATATTACTGCCTGTGATTTTACATTTTGTTACAAAAATATAAATGCTTGTTGGTAAAAGTAAATACCTTTTCAAGGGTATTTTTAACTCCTTAGTTAGTTTAAACTTATTTATTTCACATGGATCGTGAAACAAGTTCTTACAACTAAAATTAATCGCTCTCGATTCTGGTTCCTGGATACATAACCAGTAACCGCACCGAATGTGGATAAATGAAAGTTTGCATGGCAGATCCCGCTTTTCACTCCTTAGTTGTCTGTCATAAGCAATTACTTTTCAATTATGGAAAGTATTTGTTCTTTGGTAGTGTCATATACCTTTGTGACTCCTTTTTCCCTTTCAGATCTCGACTGATTATGGAGATTTTTTCGAAGCCATCAGAAGCTATAATCGTTTATTGGATCTAAAAGAGAAGTGGATTGATGAACAGGTGTGTTATAGAACTTGTTATCTTATGTATGGCAGAGTTTTTTTTTTCACTACTATATAACAGATACATGTGATTTTCTTTAAAATTACGCAGTTTTCCCCTAAAATGAGTTTACTTCAGGGTTTTTATTCCCCTTTTGCAAAGCCTGCATGATTTGTTCCCTTAATTACCTAATTCTGCTTCATAAACAAAGGGTATCCATTTTTTCCCCTCAGAATGATAAAAGGACCTGTATGGGATTCTGTTAGCAGCCCAAATCAGGGTTTTCCCTTTACCCCTTGATGTATGCTTATTTGGAGGACTTTTGACCTCTAAGATATGGAATTGTGAATGGAAACTAAAATAATGATTTTTAGGGTAATTTCCAGGAATTGGAGATCATTTACTATATATAGGTTAAGGAAAACCCTGTTCCAAATTGACAACAAAAAAAACATTAGCTCCTATGTATGAAGGATAATATACTTTCGTGTTGTTAGATATAAAACACTGTTGCTAAAAAAAAGTTCTGATTTGAGGATTTTCTACTTCTGTTGAAGATTCTTGTTCACACAGGAGTTACATTGGGATACAGATGTTTCAAATCTGATAGCAACGTTAGGTTTCAACTTCATCACAAAGATGAGTTTATCTACAACATTTAGTAACATTTTTTCCCAATTTTGTAATACTTTAAAACCAATTATCATAAGAACAAAAGAATCCATGAAACCTTTGAGTTAATCTAGTTAGTTTAGTTTAAACTTATTAAATAAACATCAACTGTAAAGCAAGTTCTTACAACATTATATCAATCACTCCCTATACTGCTTACTGGGTACATTACTTTAACCAAATATAGATAAATGAAAGGTTGCAAGGTGGACCTGCTTCTCACAGGATTTTAACCCTTAAGACTCTTATGACCAGAGGCCAAAGCTCTACTACGGCACCACTGTCCTCCACTAGTTAAACTAAAGGCCTCTATGAAGTGATGTCTGATGCAAATTCCTTTTCAATGTTATAAGAAAAAATAAACAGTATGATCCAAGATGTTTTAACTATAACCAGGTCCTGCAAGTTGTTGTTCATGCCGTACTGGCAGACCTTCCTGATGCAGAAGGACATCCCGCGGGGCGATTGTTGCCCAAAATTAAGGAACTGTTTGGCCGAATCACAGCAAAGGTAAATCATTTAAACCTTTTTCCAACAAAGATTTGCTTCCTACTAAAGAATCAGCTTTCGTTTGTTCTTTAAAATTTTCATCGTAATCTATTTGTTCTTTTAATTTTTGATGATGAAAAACTTCTATTAATATTATATTAAAAGCTAACTATTTTAGACCTTGCAAAACTGTACTTTTTAACTGATCTTCTGTAACATTATTTTAGAAGCACTTTGTCAGTTGAGTGCTCTTTTTACAAACAATAATTCCTACACCATTGTAAAAATGTCTTAAAGTTCTATTTTGATTTGGATTTTCTTCAAACCTTTTCAATTCTGGATGTCAAAATATAAGTTTGGTAAAGAGTTTACAAACAAAATAAAGAGTTAATTAACAAAATGCAGTAAAATCACAAATGCTGACTTTTGTAATTAGTTCTGTATAGCCCAGTGGTTAAGGTGGCGGACCCAAATCGTGTGGATCCTGGTTTAGAGTCCCATGACACATATAATTGAAAAATATCGACGCAGCGTTAGACACCATACAAATTATGTTTATGCAATGAAATGTTTGTTCCATATCTCTTAGGTTGATTCCTTTAAAGACTTAAGTTCAGGCAAAAGTATATTTACTTTGGCAAAAGAGTTGAGTCTTTCTAAGGCATTGGTTTTCTTTCATTTTGCAAAGGTTTTAATGTGCAGTCTATCAACTTGAGGTGACATATATTTCAGTGTCTAGAATGTGATGGCATTTGTTTTGTTTCAGATTATTTCATATTAGTCTTCACGTTCTGTGTGCATGTATGATAGACATTCACCAGGTATCACCTTTTTTACCCAACTTCTTTGTGTTTCCAGATAACAAATAATGCAGAAATCTGGAGACTATATTCAAAACTAGCTGGGAATGATAGTGAAAAGGTAAAATTGCATTTACATCAGATTTTATTTCAAGTTAGACATTCAAAGGGTTCAATGCAAGAATATAGCAAGTGCTTCACAATCTTGAAGCACTTACAGTAGTCTTGCATTAAACCCTCAAATTCTTTTATCAGACGACTTAAACAGCGGCCAAAGCATTATATATGAGCAATTTGACAGAACAACAGTTTGATTATCGTGGTAAGATTCCCCATTCTGTCACAATGGTTTTGGTGTAAATACATCAGTATGCTGTTCCCAGATGGGTTTTGTAACTTAACTCTTTACCACCTGCAAACGACATATCTTTACTTGAAGCAGACAACTTTAGAAAAGCTTTGTAAACATGTGAAAATCCTTTCAGTTATGTGAATAGATTGAAAAAGCATTATGGCAAAAGGAGAAATTGCTTGTGACAAGCAATTTCTCCTTCTGCCACAATGTTTTATGAAAGTTGTCTGCTGCAAGGTGCTAAAATGCGGCGTTAGGTGGTAATGTGATAAAATAACTTTCAGGAAAAAAGGCAATTTGCCTAACAAACCATAACATTAAAAACAAATAAATTTTAACAATTTTTACAATGACTACTCCAATGGCATTCAATGAACAAAGAGAGAGTTGATATCATCAAACCTATCTTACTTATTTGTTTATTCAGGGTAAATTTGAATTATTTGGATGCATTCGAAACAACCCTTTACATGTATTCATATCACTTATTTTTCATGGGTACCAAAAAACCTTTGTTTGATTTACAATAAATAAGAATTGAAAATTCTTTTTCTTACTTCCATTTCAACCCACTTTGTATGTATACAACAAAGGTAATGCATACTACATTTTTGCTATTTGATAATATTGCTTTTAATGTAAGTCAAAAACAAATTCTTATTCATAAGCATTTTCTTTTCACTGAATTTAACGATACATGCAATAACAGTCTCTGAAAGTCTCCATTTAGTTACCTCTTTCAACAATTCAGTATGTACCTTTAATTTTGAATGATTTTTATACAAAAGGATGTAATCTGTAAGTTTGTCATGATGAATTGACAAACACTCGTTCATTATGACCTTGTACTGTTTGTTTAGATATTTGTAAATTGTTATAACAAGAAACTTTGCAAGTTTACGTCTAAACAAAGTATCGGTTTCCTATACAAATTACTCTAACCAGATCAGAGATTAATCTCTTACATAAATGATCTCATTTCAATAAAGAAACGCTTAACTTTATATACCTTGTTACTGTTGTTAGTAAGTATTAACTGTTTATGTTATTTATATGAGACTGAGTAAATCATCTTTTTTTTTACAAAATTGTCTCCATGTTTATAGATCATTTGATAAGCTTTTTGTCAATGATGTCATTGTCATTTTGATTTTTTTTAACCCTTAGAATACTGGGTAATTTTCTACAAATAGATTCTTGTATCATCTCCTTTCCAAAACCTTGAATATCTGCTTAATTTTGATGATGTAAGATACTAAGAGTAGCAAACAGGTTAGATCACAGATCAGTCACCAATTTACTTGGCGACTGGTCTGAATCCAGCCTGTTTGCATTAGCAAGAAGTCGGTTCCAGCACTATAAGGGTTAATACTTATTACAAAAGAAGTCGGTTCCAGCACTATAAGGGTTAATACTTATTACACAACAGACAGTTGGGTATGTGAATTAATGTCTGGTTTACTTTTTAGTCTTTGCAGTACCTCCAGAAATCCCACCGCTGTGTGATGCAGATGAAAGATTGGGAAAGGACTGTTGATGAATGTGAGAAGGTTGCGGGGGAAACCATACAACTCGCAAATGGTAATGACCTACCACTGAACAATAGTTTAACCTATTACCAAACAGTAAAGACATTTGACCAGCTTGTTGCAGACGGCTATGGAAAACATTGTGCGAAGAGGAGAAATAATATATTGTTGCTCTTAACAAGCAATTTCTCCTTTCCCCTCAATATTTTCTACCCTATCAGAAGATTGTTTTTCAATTTCATCACATTTTGAAATGTCTTCTGTAAACTTTTTTGATTTGGGACAGTTGAAAATTTGGCGTTTTGTAAAGGCTTAAACTGATTTATTTTACATCATGATTATTACATTCTATCTCGATGACTGCTTCTTGGATTCATAACCAGTGGTAGGGGGCAGATTTGTGGGTTAGTCCCTGCATTTTCACCATCTGCTAACTGGGAAGGAACCCAGGACCCTTGATACCTGAAGCAGACACTCTACCACTGCTCAATGTTACTCATGGTACAACTTTTTGGAACTCCGTTTGATATATGAAACACATCCCAAATGAGTGTTTAATAATGCAATAATTGAAAATCATAACTGAGGAAGGGTTTGGGCTCTAAAATTGATCGTCCAATGATTATACCTTTTATATGGTCCCTTGATTGACTATCAAATTACTAGATTTTTTTTGTAGAAATCTAGTGTAGAAAGTTTGCCTCTATAAAGATTCCATCTCTAACCTTTTTTGATACCTGAAATACTGTTGAAATCATTTCAACAAAAATATTTAGACAAAAATCAAACTTTTATATTACAGCGTATTTGGAGACCCTGACCAAGGTAGAAACCCAGACCCAAAAGTTACAGCTCATGTCCTCCGCTAAACTGATGATGAAAGGAGTGTTATCCAAAATTAAGGTAATAATGTTTTCATAATATTTTCCCAAACTTGAAGGATCTGTAGCTCTCTAGTTTAGCCTGCTTTTGTTACATATTTATTAAAGGTAGAATACCCATACTCTGCCATTTAATAATTTATGCTTTTGTTGGAATATTTTGGTTGTTCTCAGCATACACCGGTCTGGGCCAGAACTATTTGGTATATGAATAGTTCTGGCTCAGACCCATATATATCGAGAATGACTAAAATATCTCAACAAAAAGATAGATTTTAAAATGGCGGAATATGGGTAATCTTCACTAAATCCTTTCTTGATTCTTGGTTTTTCTTGAGTTAATGACATTTAAAGTGCATATCTAACTTCTATAATTATTGATAAGAAAAACGTACGTGTAATTGAAATGACTAAAGGTCAAAGTGGAGGTTCCTTTGATCTAGTCAGGTTTATCTCTTCCTTGATAACATTTTGATACAGTTTAACTTGTGTTAAGCAACCACCCTTTTAAGCAGCCAACCTGCATTAAACAGCCACTACAGAAAGTCCCATTGTTAGATTTATAGTGTACATCAATTTGTGTTAAGCAGCCAACCTGTCTTAAACAGCCAATTTACTCTGTCCCATAGGCTGGCCTCTTAACACAAGTTTAACTGTGTTTGCAGCAGTTGATGTACACTGTATTATATAGAGGATAGTCAACTCCTTATGATTTATATAAAAGATATGTCACTAGAATGGGTTGTTATCAAGTTGAAAAAACCAGTTTGAAGAATATAAAATGGAAGGAGGAAAGCAATTTACCACGCTCATGACGTCATTCACACGTCTCATGATGTCATTAACGCGTAACAGATACATTTGAGAATACAAACATCTTAGTGCCATGTGCAAAATTGCAGAAATTTCTTTAGGCAAAGAAGGGGTAAAAGAAAGTAGTTTCGTCAAAACTGATATCATCACTAGTGACGACATTCACTGTGACAAAATTGAAAATTAATACACTGAGAAATCCCAGTATTTCACTGATAGGAATATAATAAAACAATTTATCAAAGTTTCCAGTGATGAAATATCTAAAACAGCTTCATTGATAAATAATGAAAAAATATGACAAGAGAGAAGTTATTTATGGTATCAAAAGACTCTTTTGTGATATTTTTGAATGCCATCCGCCGCAGTAATGGGTGTCTTATACTAAACGAAACATAAGCTTTCATTTTGTGTAAGACGCTGCAGAGCCCTATCTAGTTCTGGTGAATCCAGTAAAATAGTACCATAACTGAAAAATTGTTGACACAGTATTAAACCCCAAAGAAATGATCACTTGTCCAGGGGTAGAGTGTTGGCCTTGAAACGGGAGGATTATATCCTGTAAGAAGTGGGATCTTTCATTAATCCACATTTGGTGTGAGCAGCCTGGGCGTTTGTACTTGTTATGTATTCAGGAAGCAGAATCTAGAGTGATTAACCTAAAGTGTCAGAACTTTTTTCACTATTGATGTAAAATAGAGTTCTGTTGGATTACAGGAAAGCTGTGAAATAACTGAAATACTGTTGACACTGCATTAAACTCCATATTAAACAATTTTTAAATTTGTCTACTTCAGAAAGAACACACTGACCCAATAACGGAAGAAATGCCATCAGGGAAGATTCAGGCGGCCTGCACAAACCTGGAGGAGAAGATTCAGACTGTTATAGAAGAGATAGAGAAACTGAAATGATCCAGCTTTTTTAATGATTAAATATTGCCAAACCTGTCTAATCTTGTTCTTATCAATCATCCCATTAAATGTTTTGAGACACTTCAGAGCCTAAGCCTAGTACTGGTGAAACCATCAAAAGCGGTAACATATTGAAAAGTTTTTGTCGCAGCATTTAAACCCCATTACCAAACACTAACAAGATTTAACCACTTTCTTGCAGACGACTCTGGAAAACAACGATGGAAAAGGAGATATTGCTAGTAACAAGCAATTACTCCTTTTTGAAATGTCGTCTGCAAACTCTTTCTATTTGGGGGAAGTCGAAAATTTGGTGTTTGGTAAAAGGTTAAACAAACAAATAATCAACAGCTTGGTCCATAGTAAGATAGCCCAAGCTTTGGATGTTATAAGTCTAGAGGTAGAACAACAGCCTCGGGATATGAGGGTAGAGGGTTTGGTTACCTGTAAGTGTCCAATTTGAGACATCAGTAACACTTAGAATGCTGGGTAAATTTCTAAAAATAGATTTTTGTGGCCTCTGCTTGACAAAACCTTAAACATCTGCTTAATTTTGTTGAGAAAAGATACTCTGAGTAGCAAATAGGTTAGATGACAGGCCAGCCACCAATTTGCTTGTCAGCTGGCCTGGATCTAGCCTGTTTGCATAAGCATGAAGTCAGTTCCACAACTATAAGGGTTAATCAACATTCACCTCAAGTACTAAACATACATCCAGGAAGCAGAATTTAAAGGTAAAAGATGATCATAGGACAATAAATTAGTTTAACCTACAGGGAGTCCTTGGTTCCAGCCCCATCCACACCAGTCCTGATTTTATGGGAGTGACCTTTGGCAAATCACTTCAAAGCCCTAGCCTAGTACTGGTGGTTCCGACAAAGCTGTTACATGACTGAAAAATTGTTAAGGCCTTAAAACACCATATAAACAACCAAAACGCAATTGGAAAGGTCTAGAAAAGGAAGGCACTGACATAGTTACCGACATTGAACAAATTTCCAAAATTGACTTTGCAGCAGGAAAAAGACTGATAAAGGCGAGATTGCTCAGATCCACATACATCCAATAATAGCCAAATTGGAATATTCATTTATGTGTTACCTAATTTAAGTAACATGCAGCAGATAACATGAGGACTGAGTACAGGTACAAAATAGTCCACTTTGTGTTGCGATATTTGATGCCAAATTTTAAGCATGAATAATTTTCATCAAGTCTACATTTGAACATACATTTAAACAAAGTGATAATCAAATGATTAACATATGAATCGTAATTGAGTTAACAGTATCAATGATAATGCTTGTGTGCAATTTTTCAGATTTTTTTTATTGAAATCTGATGTAATAACGGTAGGTAAAAGAGGATAAACAATTTCAGGTTTTCACAATATTGCCACTAGAGAAAAACTAACTTTAAAATGTAATGTAATGTTTTATTTTCTAAAAAAAATTATAACAAGAACAAATAATCATAATGATTTATTTAAAAACCTATTTAAACACATCAATGGAGGCAATGTTAACTATTTTATCGTTTAAATTTCACATTAGGTTGAGGGTTGTACATTTGTTCCAGTAGCTTTTTCTCAATCTTTTCCACAGCTGCAAGAGTAAGGACTAATGTTTCGTGTTTCAACATACTGTACACATTCAAACCTGGAAATATAAAAATAAAAAACATTAACATGTTATCTTTATTACAAGATTGTCTAATGGGCATTTGCATTGCATTAACGATTCAAATTTAATGAATCAATTGTGCCGAGTTCGATAATTTTTCTTGACATTCTAATGATTGTAAGGATTGGCCTTAGAAACTGTTTCATTAATTTACTTGAGGTAAATATTTGTGTAAGTCAAAAAACTGATATACATGCATAGTGGAAAGCAAAAGTAATCTGCTGAAAAATGCATAACTACTTGCTTATTCATGGGCTCCGCCATTTGCAATTCGTTAAAATTGTAAACATTGATCACATGATTGCCCTGTCTGTGATGAGAAACCATGTGATTTCAAGTTTCATATTCTAACCACAGGGGTCTATAGTTATCCTGGGATCAGTACTATGTAATATAATTTATTATATTACATTGCACTGACCTTATGATAACTAAAGACCCCTGTGACTCTGACCACATGGTTGTTGGAAATGTGATCTGTAATTCAATGATCCAATAAAAGAAGAAAATACTACCTACCATAGACTGGCATGAGGTTGTATTGAGGGTATTCACTTGTAACTAGGGAGATATTCTTGGGCATGAAGTCAGTGCTGAAATAAACAGTCAATAAGATTATCTACACTGTTTTCCATGTTAACTTCCCTCTTATTTCAATTGAAGAAGTTCTAAAATCCTCTAAAATATTTCTCAATGACAAAGTAAGTTATTGTCTTGAAAAAAGCAGAAACAAATGTAATGGGAGAAATTGCTCCTTACAAAGTGTGTGTAAGACACTGAAGGTGTCTGAAATGAAAGGATGTTCAATTTTCTATAAAAGAAAAATCACAGGAAGTTGCCTTCAAATTTCCAAATAAAGAAGAGCTAATTTATTCTACCATAATCAAAAGAATAAGACCACATATCAATGGTTCAGTGCACGACTATATAGGGTATATCATTATACACTATAGTCTTACATTGAACCCACCAAAGGTAGTTTAAATATAGGTTAGAGGCTAGATAGTGAAATTTAAACGATATAGAAACCCCAAGGAAGGAGCGATAGCGACTGACGGGGTTTCTATGTCGTTTAAATTTCACTATATAGCCTCTAAACAATTTAGTGTTTAACCTACATTTCCATAGAGCGCTCTATTTGACGCTGGCAAACCACGCCTCTACGGGTATGATCTGCGAATGGCATAAAACTGCTGCTCAGTATTTTGAAATTCGACATAAACCACGCCTTCCGCGGCTGTCAATTGCATGCCAAGAATCTGCCATACCATATTTGGAAGAAGAAAACTGCACTACCCAGTGATGTAGATTGCAATGTAGTTTTGAGTTTAACCCTTTAGTCCATAATCTATTCCTCACCTACAGCAGAAAACTTGAAAAGCCCTTGTGACAAAAGAAGAAAATGCTTGTAACGAGCAATTTCTCCTTTTGTCACAATATTTTCTTTTCAATTTCAAAAAGAAACTGTGTTTTTTCATAATGTACATATGTGTTGTCTGTTGATGCTTTCAATTTGTACCCGTCACATTATTCCTAAAGGGGTAAAAGGTTAATATAGTTCAGTTTCTTTTTTTCTCAACGATGTTAGGATACCCAGTTAATCGTAATTCCTTTTTATTTATTTCTGTGTTTATTTCTCCCCCGCGACGTCACAGCGATCTTTCAATCGCTACCGTAGGCTAGGCTTACACGTGTCATTGATTTGGAGGTGGAGCCTAAAACTACACATTTATGCGCATGCGTGATACCAGAGTAATAGTCTCATAGAGCCCAGATAGAACACTCGAATAGTAGTTTATGGAAAATAAACCAACAAAAAAATTCAAATTGACGCATTCTCATTGGATGAAAATGTAGGTTAAACACTAATATTTTGTAATTGTTTAGTGGAGAAATGGTTATGAATTGTATAATGAATGATTATAGAAAGCTGCACTATTTAACAGAAATTCTTTATTAACAGCAGAAACTTCCCTTTTCCACAATGTTTTGTGAATGATGTGTTGGTGAGTGGAATAAAGGAAATTAAACTTACTCATCAATAAACAGTGCTGAAAATCCCCAATATCTGGTATCTATTAGCTCCTCCAAGTACTGAAAAACATTACAGCAAAATGATAAAACTATTTCAACAATATCAATATTTGTGACCGGTCTAAATTAAAAAAAAAAAAGCAGAAGACATAGTATCATAAGAAAGAAACAGTTGTATGATGGTACCAAGTAAAAATCATTGTGACAAAAGGATAAATTACTATTTAGGAGTAATCTAACCATGTGTCTTAATGTCTTTTTAAAAACATTTCTACTGTAGATTTTTCTAACTGCATACCATTAACTACACCAGTAGAACAAATTTACAACAACAAAAACCCCTCCCCCTTCTGACACAAAGTCACATCTGACACAGCAACTTAGCACTGGCGGGAAAGATTTGGGTTTAAATTGGGGTTTAATATCATTTTTTTCAACAGCATTTCAGTCCATTTCAACAGAATTTCAGTCCATTTCAACAGTATTTCAGTCCATTTCAACAGTATTTCAGTCCATTTTCAACAGAATTTCAGTCCATTTCAACAGTATTTCAGTCCATTTCAACTGTATTTCAGTCCATTTCAACAGAATTTCAGTCCATTTCAACAGTATTTCAGTCCATTTCAGCAGTATTTCAGTCCATTTCAACAGTATTTCAGTCCATTTCAGCAGTATTTCAGTTCATTTTCAACAGTATTTCAGTCCATTTCAACAGTATTTCAGTCCATTTTCAACAGTATTTCAGCAGTATTTCAGTCCATTTCAACAGTCTTTCAGTCCATTTCAACAGTATTTCAGTCCATTTCAACAGTATTTCAGTCCATTTCAGCAGTATTTCATTCCATTTCAACAGTATTTCAGTCCATTTCAACAGTATTTCAGTCCATTTCAGCAGTATTTCAGTCCATTTCAGCAGTATTTCAGTCCATTTCAGCAGTATTTCAGTCCATTTCAGCAGTATCTCAGTCCATTTCAACAGTATTTCAGTCCATTTCAACAGTATTTCAGTCCATTTCAATAGTATTTCAGTCCATTTCAACAGTATTTCAGTCCATTTCAACAGTATTTCAGTCCATTTCAGCAGTATTTCAGTCCATTTCAGCAGTATTTCAGTCCATTTCAGCAGTATTTCAGTCCATTTCAGCAGTATCTCAGTCCATTTCAACAGTATTTCAGTCCATTTCAACAGTATTTCAGTCCATTTTCAACAGCATTTCAGTCCATTTCAACAGTATTTCAGTCCATTTCAACAGTATTTCAGTCCATTTCAACAGTATTTCAGTCCATTTTCAACAGTATTTCAGTCCATTTCAACAGTATTTCAGTCCATTTCAACAGTATTTCAGTCCATTTTCAACAGCATTTCAGTCCATTTTGGACAGTATTTTAGTCCATTTCAACAGTACATGTATTTCAGTCCATTTTCAACAGCATTTCAGTCCATTTCAACAGTATTTCAGTCCATTTCAGCAGTATTTCAGTCCATTTCAACAGTAATTCAGTCAATTTTCAACAGTATTTCAGTCCATTTTCAACAGCATTTCAGTCCATTTTGAACAGTATTTCAGTCCATTTTCAACAGTAATTCAGTCATTATCCTTCAGCCAGCGCACTGTCCATGTTTCCAATATGTCCTCCGTAGTACAATATAATATTCTCTCACAGGCCCATGACTATTTTCCAACATAAACATAATAAATAAGTGATGAGAGACAAAATAAATCATTTAGCATGGACTTCTTTTCACATTGGGAATGAATATCGGCCATCCCAAGCCTGTGTTCTGGAAACATAATTTGGTATAATAGCTTGCTTAAACTCAAAATTATTGCTTAACTTTGAATATATTTATAAGAATCATAGATAAGTGGCGATTTAGAAATTTATCCAACTTTTTTCAAAATACTTAAGTATAAGCAATAATTTTGAGTCAACATAAATGCCGTCTCAAGTGCTATTAAAAATGCTTAAAAAGCAACCTCGAGAACATGGCTCTTGTATCTTACTAGGCTGATTACAATAATCGTACTACAGAAGTTAAGTATAAAGTTGTAATTTTTCGAGAGCACAGACTCCCGCTCTGTGTACAAAGCTGATCCTTGAATAGGTTTTACAAAATTATGAAATGCATACAGATACGCTATACTTATTATGTTCTTCAACTTCATAATAATAATAATAAAAAGAATATACTGTAATAATACAATGGTTTTGCTAAATGATTTTCATGTCAATACATTTTATTTGATTGGATGCTGAATTTTGAATTTGAGCATCAAAATTAGAAAGAATTGTTTTATCAATAAGCAGCCACCTCTGCTAAGCAGCCAATTCAAGTTGTCCTGCAGGTGGCTGCTTATCTTAGGTAAATCTCTCTTACCGTTGGATCCTCAGTTGGAATTTCTAAGGAATCTACAATGTGAAGGTCATTCTGAAATTGAGAACAATTGAGATTTTCATAATTTGCTACCTACAATAAAGTCATTCTTGGTTTAACACATTACCACCTAAAGCACTTTTTTTGGGGTCTTGAAGCAGACAACTTTCAAAAAGCATTGTGGCTAAAGAAGAAATTGCTTGTAACAAGCAATTTCTCTTTTAGCCACTATGCTTTTTCAATCTATTCACACATCACAACAGCAGAACCGAAAGGTTTTTACATGTTTACAAAGGTATTTTTAAGTCGTCTGCTTATAATAAAAAATGTTGTCTACAGGTGGTAAAGAGTTAAGCGACCATTGTTGAACAATTTGTAAAAGGTTATTTAGTCTGAGACTATTTTAATACAGGACACAAATCATTCAGAAAGCTCCTACTCCAGATTGTACATGACTTGTGCTTGTATAAAGCCATAAGTAACATCCTAAAATAGTTCTATGCCAAGGGAATGTCCCAGTTGCTAACAGTTTTTAAGTATTAAGATAATATGGTATCTCATTTATTCAATTTAGTGCAGTCATTAACAAATCACTAATACAACGTTTCCACTACATGAATAAAAACTTTTGAAATCAATACAGCAGATGGATATGGGTATCTGATGTTTTGTTCAAGCTAATTGATGGCGAAATTTTCTTTTGTCTTATTTTTTTCCTCTTCCAGATGTTTGAATGATAACAGCTATAATACCATAGCTGTTAGTTTATTGCAAATTTAAGCTAAGTCCTTTACAAGGGTGAAAGACTTAGTTTAGTTTTGCAACAGGCCCTATTTCCCCCACCATTCTCATTTCAATGAATTAAAACCAAATAACATGAAAAAAGAATTTAGGTTAAAAAAAAAACATTAAAATTGAAAAACAGTTTTTCTTAAAGATGTAGAAAATTTAAGATCTACAAAATCAATTATATCAAAATACCCAAAATGAAAAGGTCAAATAAGTAAAGGGTAACAGTCCACTTGAAATGAAAAGGTAAAAAAAGTTGAGCATATCAAAAATCTCAAAACAAAAAGGTCAACAAAGTCAGGGGTATTCTTACTTTTGAACTAAGCACTTGATTGTTTTACTATCTCATTTCACTAAGTTGACACCAAATAACAGGACAGCATTTAGGATAAAAAAGAGCAACACCTCAAATGAAAAACTAATTGTTATCTTCAAGAGGACTACAGTTTACAGTGTCATATATATCCATACCTGAGCATATTTAAATGATAAAGCCACTCTTAGACCCAGCTCCCTCACAAGATTAGGTAACATGAAGAATTTGGATGTGGGCCCTCTTGGTCCATGAGATATACCACCTGTAATAAATACATCAGGATAGATAGAGCAGTGAACAATTAGAATAGTTTACAAACATTACATGTTCATGTCATTCTATAGCACAGACCAAGGCCACAAATAGTTATAAGCACAGTTAATATACAGCAAGATATCAAACCATCTAGAAAAAAAAGTTAAAACATATCACAATAGTATTTGATTATTCATTCATAAAACTAAATGTTTCATAATGATGTTAACATCAAAAATGGGAAGAGCTTGCTGAAAATTAAAATCTAAATAGAATCAGAAGGTATTTCTCTGTCATTTCTTTTGGAATTCAAGAAAATGGACCATTGAACTTCTTTTCACACATTAACCCTTGATACAGGGGTAGATAACTTCATACATTCTATGTTACTCCCCATCACATCCTTCATCAATCAATTAGAATTTACCCATCAAAAAGTCTGATTTCCCAACAATCTTATGTCCCTTCCATTTGACCAATCAGAAAGTCTGATTTCCAACACAATCTTACCTCTTTTCCATTTGACCATTAAGAAAGTCTGATTCTACAAATAATCTTACCTCCCTTCCATTTGACTAATCAGACAGTCTGATTTCCAACATAATCTAACCTCTTTTCCATTTGACCAATCAGAAAGTCTGATTCTATAAATAATCTATCTCCTTTCATTTGACCAATCAGTAAGTCTGATTTCCTCAATAATCTTACCTCCCTTCCACTGTGGAGCCCTGATGCTGCCTGCCCGATGGCGCCCGGTCTTTTTCTGTGCCCAGGGTTTTCTGCCTCCGCCACTGACTTCAGCTCTTGTTGGGGACCATCTGTAATCCTAAAGGAGCAAAGAACATTTCAAGTTTAAGTATATGGCTTTTACATTGCTTTTACATTACTTCGTTCATTTTGTGATGCATGGCTCATAATGATGAAAAAAATACCTCCATAAAGGCTGGTCAATGAGGGTAGAACCATTGACATTCCATAAGTCAGTTAGGGAACCACCTCTCATGAAAATCCAAATGTGGTCACTGGGGGGTTTCAACCCAAGCAGCGAGGTTATGCGATTTCAAGCTCTGTACTCTGACCACTAAAAATTTCACAAGTGTAAGACTAAGATGAGGTTTTTCATACAGTCATCCACTCAGTATTTGGTAAGGAATAAACTCAAGATTATAACAAAACATTTGAACACTTGTACACTTATTTCTAAACTGCATTATGAATGGGAGATTTTTAATAATGAAAATTATGTTGAATAAAGGATTTCTCTAAGTTATTCTAAGAGCGATATTTATAATAATAGCTATTATAATGCCCACATTCTTACTTGTCCAAACACTTATTTCCATAATGGTCATCATTGGAAAAAGTATGAAGATGGCAGAGGAACTCAATTCTTCTCAACTCAAGGGCAGATGATATTTGACAAATTGGTCTGATCACAAATGTGATAAGTTTCAATAGTTTCTTAAAACTTTTGTTATAACTTTCGAAATAGTTTGGTAGAGTTCCTAAATATTTTTGTTGAAGGAAGGCTAAAGACATAAACCTACCCTAAACCTCCTGCATATCTATGATCAGACAAGATAAAAGAAAACCTTGATCTGCTGTTATCCAAATCAAGTTTACAGAGCTCATCATACTTCAAATAATTTGCTTTACTCATTATTTCAATAGTTGTAAACAATCTATAACCATTTTTTACCTAGACATCAAGCAAGGGTAAGTATTTTACAAAGTTTATCTAATTAAACTTTAAACTAATGGTATGTATTGAAATCCTCTTGTCAAGCCATTTTAAAAAAGTACCATCAGAATAGGATATGATCAACAACTTTTATGCAGGAATGTGGTAAGTGCCCAATCAACTGTACCACTTTCAACAGTATTGAAGCATTTTACCTCTCTCCATAAAATAGTTCTTATAAACTCAAATGCCTTCAACAGGTGCCAAACTTAGAGATAATTTGGCCAATTTGTAAGATTTAAGACATACTGGAAATCAACTTACTATGAACTTGTATTCTTGTTGCCACCTTACATTCTTGTACAGTATGTCTATTCTGTAAGAAAATAAAGCATATTTCTGCAGTAGTGTTTTATGATGTTTTAACAGTACAATATTTGCCAAACTATTAATCTTATTTTTTTTTATTTTTTATATGGGTTTTACATCACATCAACATTATTTCAGTTATGTAGCGATGCCCGACTCTTAAAGATGGGGGAAGACCCCATACTCAACTGCCCATAAGGGCTGGTCAAGGCGGGTAGAACCATCGGCATTCCGTAAGTCAGTCGGGAGACTGCCTCTCATGAAAATCCATATCCCTCTCAGGATTTGAACCCATGCGGAGAGGGGCCATGTGATTTCAAGTTCTGTACTCTAACCACTAGGCCACAGAGGCCCCTCATTAATCTTAATCAAATCACTTTTTACATATCAAAAATAGTACTTAAAGCAATACAGTGGTGAATCCCCAAATCCTGATATATCCTCACTAGTCACACAAAACATTCTTCCTAATTACTAAAACGCTTCAGCACATTATCTTAATCAATTTTATCACAGGGGACCAAATGCTCAAACCTTGGACCACTCTATCATTCTGTCTAAGTGAATAAATGATAGTTTTGAAGTGCATCAACAGCTTTGGTCATTTTTCACACATAATGATGATGTAGATTAAAGTATATTAGATTATTTACAGGCTAATGTGTGTATTACATAATAATTCTATCTATATAGCTTATCAACTTATTAACTATTTATCTAATAAGTAGTGCTTAAAATAAATGTGACAAAAGGAGCCATCGTCTTTGTCATCTTCTTCTTGGATATTCAAAAATGAAACAGACACCATCAATCAAAGATATGTATTTTATCTACATATCAAAGAAATATGTTATAAAACAAGATTTTTGGTTTACCTTTACGTTTGTCCATTGTCAATACAAACAAAAAAAAGCTACTAGCAATATACCTAGGAGGTGCTCCGAATATGTCTGGATGAAGATCAATGATGCCAAGTTTTTTGGATTCAAGTGTGTCCATGTTCTCTAACCATGCTTGCTTCGGAGCCTTGAAAGGGTTTGGTCTTTCAATCTCTCTTGATACCATCAGAGGTAATGGTGGTCTTTCAATGACTGCAGAAATGAAACACAAAAAGAATCAATTTCATACAGAGAGCAGCAATATATTTGTGCCAGTAAAAACTGTGGTTAAATAAATGTGATTAGTAAATCCATAAATGTTTGCATTGAATAAAAGTCCTTGACCTTTCACTAAACTTACAGTTATGTTCAGAATTTGAGTTTGTTTGCCATGAAATATAAGGTTTTATCATCAGACCTATCGAGGGTTCATTGTGAAACTATAGCAAGTGCTTCACGTTAATGAAGCATTTACAATAGTCTTGCATTGAAACCTCGCTATATCATCACATGTAAGGGAGATAATTCATATTTCTAAGAGTGTGTGGCGCATAAGGGAGATAATTAATATTTGTGTGGCGCAAATGAAACTGTGTAAAGCAAATGCCTATAGTACCTCCCTTATTGATAATGAAATTACCATAATTAACATCTTATGCCAAACAAATACTTATTTGTTTTCTTTAATGCCCAGCCTTAGTGTAGAATATATCAAATGTTAAATATTGATTTGTATGAACTGATTTTAGAATGAAGGTCAATTGAAGCTTTATTTCAATCCAATATGCACTTTTTTTCGATCAATCACACACTTTTTAATGTCACATCATCATGCTTAAGTTGATAACTTTTTGTAACTGTGAGTTAAAGGATGTATTAAAAGGATGTATTAAAAGAATGTATTAAAAGGATGAATTTGCATTTGGCAGATGAAAATTTCAAATAGAGGCATATCAATAACTTAACATACATAATTTTGTCAAGCCAAGTTTATTTCATAAATATCAACCATACATAACTGAATTTGGCAAAAAGTCAATACAGGATAAACAAATCTTTTACGAAACTCCTAAACTAAATTCATTGTGATGATTCGCTGTTAAAAATAATTTCATTCTTCATGATCACAAGCCAAGGCTAGATTTCTGTTAAAAAAATCAGTCACATTACTTTTGAGAAACTTCAAGCAACATTAACCTTTATAGATTTTTGTTTTGTATATTGGTTGTTATCATACAGCAGTAAGATTGATTATAAGCACAAATCTCACCAACCTGTAGTTTCTGAATCGTCATACTTTCTCAGCGATGAATGTATTGCTCGCTGCAATAGAAAGGATAGAATTGTATTTCTTCATATACCTACAAAGATGTAAATAACACTGTTTTATGACAAAATTACTATAAACACCACGACATCAGCTAATCCTTTACCAAATAATAACGACATTTGACCACTTTGTTGCAGACGACTTTAAAAAACATGGTGAGAAAAGGAGAAATTGCTTGTGACGAGCAATTTTTCCAATTCCTACAACGTTTTCTGCCCTACCAGAAGATTGCTTTCAAATTGCACCACATTTTAAAATGTCATTTGCAAACTCTTTAAATTTGGGACAGTTGAAAATTTGGCTTTTGGGAAAAGGTAAAAATAAATAAACTCAGGATAAGGTTAATGAGTGGCACTAAAAATATGTTAATATCACTAGGCAGATAGACATCCAGACTTAACCCAGTCTTTATCAATTTTACAAACCCAAAAAAGAGAGAAAACAATGCAATTTTGAAAAAAGATTATGGAAATCAGGGCTACCTACACTGTACGACAGAAGGGAGTGCTCCGATATACTTCAGCTCTTTAAGATTCTTCAAAAGTATGAAATTATCAATCTAGATAATTTGAAAGTTTCAACCCCTAATGTCAACAGAGGCAATTATTTTGAATTGAGTAAAAACTTCTCTGGGTCCAAAAGTAGCCAGAATATATTCTAAAACAGAGTGGTGATCCCTTGGAATAGCCTTCCACATCACACTGTGAACTATCCATCCGTGAACGCTTTTAAGAGCCAGATTAACAATTAACAAATTATTAAGCGTCCCATCTTATGAAACCGATTACATATTTTATGTATGATGGTACACTAAGACTGAAAAAAGTACTCATTGGGTATGGGTCTATTTGGGACACTAAGGCAATGGTACGCTTAGTCCATAGTTCAACTTCAAGAGGACGACAAATTCCAACTTTATGCATCATTACAAAGAAATGGTCGACTATCTGCATTTTCCAAGCAGTTTCTATATTTTACTTTTCCTCGTATATAAAAAAAAACCATTTAATACATAGCTTTCATGATATTACAGTGCTCTTGTTGAAATCAACCGATAAATGAAAATAACCTTCATTTGCTAAGAAAGCAGACAGCACGAATACCCATTAAAGTTACTATTTACAGAAAAGTCAGACGTGTCAAGCTATTCATTTTTCCTTACCAGATTGTTGCATTTTGAAGGCTGAATGTGTCGGATGATATTGTGCAGTAACGCCATTTGGCAATAAACTAAATTAAGTTTTATTTTTCAAAGTGTGTTGACATCTAGATAGAGTAGCCTAGCATTAACTTCGTATTTTGTTTTGTTTGAAGCAGAAAGAATACTTATGATAGACTAAAACAGAAGGTTAAGATTTTATGACAAAGGCAAAGTATAAGCAAAATTGTGAAAATAACGCTTTGGATAATTAACTGTGAGCTTATTGAGTAAAATACGAAGATTCGGCGGCTTGACGTTAAACCAAAACATCAAAACCGGCGAAAAGTTTTCACAAGAAAGAGAAATAATGTTTTACCACGTAAGCAATATGCCCCAAAATAAAAAGACATACAGTCAGATGCAAAAATTATATTTCCGATTTCAGATAGAAAGGAGGGGTTCCGATTACCTTTCATTGATCAATGAAAAGCAATGATTTTCATTTGACATGTGTTTTCGCGACCGACTGGATACTTTACTTTTTTGAGAGCCTAGGGGTGACGGTCGGTTCTTCTTCTTCTTCTTCCAGTTAAGTAGTTGACTCAATAGAGAGCGTTATACTACGGCATTACGGTCAGGATTAAAAGACCAGAGGGCAATATTTACAATTAAAAACAAGTTTCAGCTATGTCTACTGGAACTGAGTAGCCGGAAAGCTACTCAAGACCCCCTTAATTTCTTCCAGGGAACAAGCTGTTGCGGCTGGCGGGGGCAAGCTGTTCCAGTCTCTGATCGTTCTTGGGAAGAATGAGTACTTGTATACATCACAGTTTGTTGTTGGTACCCGGAATGTGTGTTGACCTCTTGTTCTTATGTCTGAAGGTATAAGGTAGTTGTCTGCTGGGATGGCAACTATTGCATGCTGGATCTTGAATAGTAAAAGAGGTGGATCTTTACTCTTCTAACCTGAAGTGGTTCCCATCCTAGGCTGTTTACCATCTGTGTGATGCATCCGGGTTGTCTGTCACTGTAATTCCTTGTGGTGAACCTTGCCGCCCTGCGTTGAACTTTCTCAATCTGGTTTGACTGCCTGATGTTATGTGGGTCCCAAATTGAAGCGGCATATTCAAGTGTGGGTCTTATGATCGCTTCGCAGGATCTGGCTCTTATACTGATTTCTTGCAGCCTCGAAGTTTGCGTTTCAGGAATCCTAAAGTTCTGTTGGCCCTTGATGTTATGTCATTTATGCGAGTGTCCAATCTTAATTTGTTGTTGATTGTTACTCCCAATTATTTGCTTGAGTCCACCATGTCTAGTTTGTGGTTGTGAAGCGAGTAATCAGCTTTGAGTGTGTTACGTTTGGCTGAAACCTTGATTACCACGCATTTCTCGGGGTGAAAAGCCATCTGCCATTCCTCTTCCTATTTCTCAAGGGCTCCAGGTCGTTTTGTTCGGTAAATGACTAGTTCGGTAAAAAAGTAAACTAGATTCAAAGGTCTGGCTGGTCGGTAAAAACCTATACTAGTCTAAAAGTAATTGTACGTAGTGTATGAAATGTACTTCTTTTAGCCCTCAATTTATGAAATTCCTCCTTTAAACAACTAGTTTGATTGTTTTAATACTCAGGTTGAGAAATTCCTACTTTAATTGATTAATTTGAGTGTTTGCATTATAAAACAAACTGTGCAGATTTTACTTTAATCAAATTAGAGACATAGATATTACCCATGTGTGTAAAAATGAAATGCCTAAAATAATTGTTGTAAGTATGTAAATTACATTGTGTATTAGAATAGAAATAAACTATTTTGCAAGCATGTAAATAATAGTAAGTGTTGATTAATTAACATTTAATCAATATGGGATATAACTGTTTTTCACACCCATTTAAACTGTTGTTCTCTCTAGTAAAGGTATTTACCGAACCAGCCAGACCCTTTAGTTTACTATAGTTTAGTTTTTTACCGAACTAGTAATTTACCAAACTGACCTGTAATCAGAGCCCAGTAATGGGTACAGCTAAACAGCGGATATGGAAAATGGTCTGCGGATATGACTTTTATTTCTAGAATAAAACATTAAATATGGTAAATTTCAATACAATAACTATTCAGAATAGTAAATAGGTACTAAATGACACCTTTTGTTATACTTTTGAAGAAATTGGATATTTTGTTGCTGTTTTAGTTGATTTTACACAGCGGATGTGGCTGCGGATATGGAAATTGGTCTGTGGATATGAAATGTATTTGTAATATAAAACGATTGGTATGGTAATTTTCAATACAATAATCTTTCAGAATAATGATTAAAAATTAACTGACACCCAAGGTATACTTTTGAAGAAATTTGATACTTTGATGCTGTTTAAGTTGATCTTTCACAGAGGATATGACCCATATCTGCGCATATGGAAATCGGTCTGCGGATATGAAATTTATTTGTAATATAAAACCCTTACTATGATAATTTTTCAAACAACATTTAATCGGAATAGTAAATAAGTATTTAATGCCACCCTTAGATGTACGTTAGAAGAATTTTGAAAGTTTGGTGCCATTTTAGTTGATCTTTCACACAGCGGATATGGCCCATATCCACGTATATGGAAATTGGTCTGCGGATATGACATTTATTTGGGAAATTAATCATTAAGTATGGCAAATTTTCAAACAATATTTACTCAGAATAGTTAATACGTATAAATGCCAGCCTAAGATGTATGTAAGAAGAAATTTGATACTTTGATGCGGTTTTAGTTGATCTATTACAGCGGATATGGTAAAGCAACTACAACATAACTGAATACAGTAGTAGTTACAAACGACAACAAGATGTATGTTGTTCATTAGTCATTGCTAAAAATATATATCAAATTATAAAACAAGGTGCAATAAAGAAAAACACCCGTCTTATGTTTATTACTTAGAAAATAGATGTCATATCCGCAGACCAATATATACGCAGATATGGAAAAATTACAATGTTTCTCGAATATATTCTAAAAAATATATGAAAATAAGATGTATTTTGTTTATTATTGTTAAAGATATATCTCAAATTATAAATACAATGCATAAATAAATATGAATAAATATATCACTCATAAATTAATTATTTGAAATATAAAAGTCTTATCCGCAGTCCGATTTCCATATCCGCGGATATGGGCCATATTCGCTGTTAAGCTGTACCGCCCAGTAATGTTTGGTTCTAATCTAACTTCTTAGGGTTGTCTCCCGGCACAGGTCCTTTTAGGTCATCGTCGTGTAAACTCTTTGGTAAAAGAAAAAACAGATTTCATGTCGATGTCTTCATTATCTACAATCAATTCATGTTCATGTACTGGTTAAGTATCCAGGAAGCAGTCATCGAGAGTGGCTTTGAACAAGCCTTAAGCTTGGTTCACAATCGTTGTTTAACTAATACGCTGAATGTTCTTTTATCACATAAAAACCAGTACATAGTCATCACATTTGTTTAGTACATGTGGAGTAGAGTGGAGGGTGATGGTCTTTTCCCTGAATTTTACCTATTGATGTTAGATATATCATGATTGTTTTTATGAAGAGTTTTATTTGTAAAATGTCCAAATTATGAAAGTTAATTGAAAATGAAGTGTCTCTTTTTTATCGGTATGTCAAAATAGTGTCAACAACAGTAAAAAATAGTGTCAACAACTGAAATAATATTTTCAACATGTAACTACACACTCTTTAGGATGCAATATTGACTTTTTGATGTTAAATAAGCCATAGAAATACACAATGGAACATAATGCTAGCTTCACTTCACTCCCTAAATTGCGTCAGTATAAGATGCGGATATATTCGAAGGTCATTTAAAAACGAAAAAATGCAAGTAATGCAGCAGATAGCATACATTATATTGAATATTCATATGGCTATTGCATTAATAATACATATGTATATTCTATCATTGTTTTCACAATGAGTGTGGTCATGTTTTTTCTGACCCACAAAATGTCCGCATCTGATAGTATTTTAGGTACCCATTTTCTTACTTTTCATGCTTTCTACAATTTATTTAAGCTCATAAAATTAGATTTTAAACTATGAAAACTGTGTAAAAACACACTGGAACTATTTTTGGACTTGTTGACACTATTATTTCAATTGTTGACACTATTTCTATAGTTGTCGACACTATGTTTTACTTTAGCTTGTTGACACTATTTTGATGTACCCCTTTTTTATATATAAATATATATATCTTGCACATCTCTAGGATAAATAGGCATCATCAACAGTGTTCTCATTCTCAATAAGAATTGGCTGAACAGTCCAAAACAAATTCTGAAGAGGCCACTTGGAGTGGGGGGGGAGGGGGTGTGTCTGTTAAGAGTTCTTAATATATCCACAAATTTGAACAGGCCAAAACATAATTTGAATTGGTCAATTTGACATCCAGTCTGTTCTTATTAAGAACATTGCATCTATGGGTTATATGTTTGTTTGTGTGTTAATGTTTCCTTAAGTCCTAAAAAAAAGTTGTTTGTTAACCCGACCCTACCTAGCCAAACCTGTCTACCCTAAAGATTTTATTTGACCATAGGAAGAAAAAATCATTTCGGGGCACCGTATTTTTAACATATCCATTTGAAACTTATTTAGCATTTCTGACAGGCCAGATTACGAGTTTAATACATTGAGAACATCCGACAAACGTATGTTTATTTGTGTCTTCTATCAGCGCTTTAATTCGACTAATTGTGAAATTGCCCTTTGATGGATGCTGGTCTGTGTCAGAAGACTGTTCTATACTGTTTAACTATTTTCTTTAAAAAGAAATATGCACATTTAAGTGAAGCTCAAAATTAAAAAAAAAATCCATACCTACCCTACCTTCTGATTTCAAGGATGTTACCCTAAAAAAGCAATTTATTTTTTTAGGCTAATCATGTCTTAAATGTGCACGTAGTAGGTTTAACCTTACGCTCACTTCATCTCCAGTGGACTATTTTGTAAACTGTATAAATATAACATATTATAAAAGATTGAATCTACAAAATATATTTAGATATAATTGATATAAGTTCTCCGCTATATGTTAACTTCAGGGAAACAACTCCTCCGTTACTATTAACTTCGGGGAAACACCTCTTCAGGGAAACAGCTGTCAATCCATGTGGATGGTTTTTGCATTCAGTGTCTTGTGCTTTATAAAGAAACTAATTATTTGATTGATTTTTTTTACCTTTCAATCTTGAATGAAAACCACCTTTATGTCGCAGGTGGAATAGGTCAAAATCCAAGACATGATCATGGGTGTAAAAATAATACTAGATACAATCTGATACATCACTAATCCATTCTTGTACCAAACAGAAAAACGTGATCTTCATCATCTTGCTTACTTTATGAAGAAAAAGAATAACAAGAAACATGGTAAGAACATCATTAAAAACTGCTGGCTGTGTGTGATAAGTAAACTCTCCAAACTTATCCGAATTACCACAACAGGATATGTTTAACAGTGAAACAGCAATCTGGATTAGGTTTATTCTAGATGTAGTTACCTCTAATGTTTTTCACTTTTTGATTCTTACGTTTTTTAACATTTGATCTTATAAAAAACTTTGATACACTTTCAGGTCTCATTGGAGCATGAAATTCTTCTGCACCCACGTTACTTCGGACCAAATTTGTTAAATATTGTAAAGCAGAAGCTATTTACAGAGGTGGAAGGCACATGTACCGGAAAGTAAGTCAAATACAGACTCACAATTACTCATATTATTCTCATTCTTTCATTAGGGTTTTAATTTCGCAATTTCTGGTGAAAATTTTATCACATGGCTGATGTTAGATTTAACTGCAGCAAATTCTTGGAAACAGTTAATTTAATGGCTGTTTTTAATCAAGTTATCAACAGAAACCACAATTGAGTGTCCCATTGTGTTGATTATGTTTATGTTGTTTTGTAGATATGGGTTTGTAATAGCAGTAACCACCATAGACAATATCGGTGCCGGTATCATACAGCCGGGACGGGGGTTTGTTGTCTATCCAGTCAAGTACAAGGCCATTGTGTTCAGACCGTTTAAGGGAGAAGTACTTGATGCTGTTGTAACACAAGTGAACAAGGTACTTTATTTTACAAAGTGTTGCTCTTATTGTACTACACTCAGGACTTTTTTATTGTTTGTAAGTCTGCATTTCTTTTAACAATTATTTTATGTGTGAAAATTTTCAAAAGAGTTTTATGAGAAACATTGTTATAATGAAGGAATTGTGTGCAGTAAGCTCTTTATCCTTATTTAACATGGTTTTTAAATTCAATACATCAGTTTTTAATGAATTCTTAGCATTTTCTTACACTGTTTTTGTGGCTAGTTGTATTAGGAAGAAGTTTGCATACAATCGTTGAACATACAATCAAAAGTCACTTTTGAATAGTGGAGTTTCTGGTTAGCTCAATGTTGTCTATAATGAAAGGTTTTGTTGACACTTTAGGGTACCGTTTTACGAAACAGTTTACGCTTAAGATTTGCGAGACGCTTCCAATGACGTGTCACATTGCAATATTGTACTATCATTGAAGATATTATCCATGTGTGTCAGTTATGACTAACGTAAATATTTTTCTTAAGTTGTTTAGTAAAACGGTACCCAGGTGTTCATTATAGATATTCTAGTGGTTGGAGTTCAGAACTTGAAAGCCTATTGCTTCTTTCTGTGGAGTCTCAAATCCCTGTGATTGCACTTGGACTTTCATGCGAGACAGTCTCCAAGCAGGGTTCTCTCTGGCTAAAATTTTCTTTGCGCCAACACTTGCGCCAAATTGAAAAAGTTGGAGCCAAATTAAAAAAATTGGAGCCAAATTCAATAAGTTGGAGCCAAAATAGTCTTTTGTAGAAGGGGAAATCCTTCATTAGGGTCACCTACGGTTCTAAAGGGGTTCTCAAGTGTTCGTTTGTTCTATCTATTTGTATGTGCTGTTTTCCATTAGGTTCTATGGATTAAATCCTCTCTCACACTCAGCATTTGAAACAGGACATATCAGAAACATGACTTTCACCTTGGCGTCATATTATAACCAACTTTTTCCTGTCCTCCAGGCCTCCTAGTCAGATGTCTATTTGATTTTTAGTGGAAGGCATATTCAAAGACTGAGAAGATCGATTTATAGTCACTCTTGTGTTGGATCAGAATTAAGTGTCACTTAAAATCTCAGATTTTATTTACCAAAACTTCGGTGCATAAAAGAGTTTCATTTATTTGTCAATCAACACAACTGACTTCGTCGATATTTGATGTCAACTTCTTTAAAAGGAGCGCGAGGGCAAACATTTTGATTGAAAAGCAATTAAAGTAATCAAAGTCGTAATTTCCATATAATTGAAGTTGTAAAAGCTGGCGAATGACTAAATGGTGTACACAAAAAAGTGTCACCTTCAACAAACTTGACTATCAACAGATAATGAACTGAACAAGTGTGAAAACAGGATTATCCCGTATCGGAAATCGCATTTGATAAACAAGCTGGTTCCCGAGTTCTAATTCAAAGTACTGCGATAACGGGAACCATCGATACATGGTTCTCGGCTCTACAGTAAAAACAAATCAATATTGACTCGAGATCGGCAACCATGCGGTAAACAAACATCAAATTCTCGCGGAAAATAGTCGGCGCCAGGCACTTTCGCCAAATTTGTTTTTCTTGCGCCAATTTCTTGATTTTGTCGCCAATGGCGCCATTTGCGAAGGCCAGCGTGAACCCTGCCAAGTTTGACTTAAGGACTGTTGATGGTTCTACCTGTACTGACCAGCTCTTATGGTCACTAAATTTTGGGGGGTTTTCTCAACCAATATGGGCCATGTATCACAATGCTGAAATACTGTTGATGCAATGTAAAACTCTAATAAGTAATATGAAAAAAAATAACTAGATAGAAATTCTACAGGTAAGATGGAAACTAATGTGAAAAACGAGAAGTTATTGTGGAAATAAGAAAATTCCTTGTATGAGCAATTTTCTAAATGATTTAGAGAACATTTTGTTGATGTATTCAAGAATGATATAATTTTTACATCTTTGTTTTCAGGTTGGTTTGTTTACAGAGATAGGCCCTCTATCATGCTTTATATCTCGACATGTAAGTTTTTCTGGTTAATTCTTTCTGTCATGCAAGAAGTCTTGAGCATTATTACAGTTTATTAAATATTTGCTTTAGCTTCAACTTGATATATTCTGGAGATAAGATAACTGGAATATACAGCTAAAATGTTGACAACCTTTTAGACATTTTGTGTGCATTACAAATACATCACCTGATTACCACATTTGGATTTTCATAAAAGGAAGACTCCAGAGTGACTAACAGAATTCTGATGGTTCTATACGGCTTGACAATTTAAAGTTGGGATCTTGCTCCATCATCATAAGTCAAGCATCGCAACATAACTGACCAGATGTAAAACAAAGTTACATTATAAACAAATATATCAAGAAATAATTTAGGCAAAATGAATATTTGGCTTTATTCCAGATCAGAGATTTGTGAGAAAGAAGTAAAAGAAACTTTTTGCATACATTTCATTGTCTGTCCACAGGAAACACCATTTGGTGTAGATAAAAATTCGCTTTTTCACAATGATATCCATATTTATGAAAACGCATTTCATTCCCACTAGATTTAAAGTACACATGATATTCAGGATTTGGTTTTTATACATCTTGGTACCAAAATGTAACTAAAGAAAATGATTAAGCAATAAAACAAACAAACCATTTTCTTTCGATTTTAGTCGATTCCTGCAGACATGGAATTTGATCCTAACTCCAACCCACCGTGTTACAAGACAAAAGACGAGGTAAAGAATAATTGATGTTATTTTGTTTTATCTATCCTAAGCCTAACTGTTTGTCTTCATTTGAATGGACGAGAAATAGGAGCTTGAAAAAATCAAAAAGATGCATCAATTATAATGATAATGATCTTCAGTTTTTCTTAAGTTGTTTTATATTATTCAGAGTAAGTATTGAAATATCATATAAACAGACTCTTTGCATCTTTTAAGAAGCCTTATTTATTGTACCAGTTAGTTCTAAACATTCAATTGTTGTATATAATATTTAGATATATAAACATGAAATTGCATGAGATATGAGCATTTTCACTGTTTGTCACAGTCTAATTTTCCGCTTTTCCATACAATAACTTGTTATTTCAACAGCCAATCATTTATTTCCTCTCCTGACAAACATACACTTAAATCAGTATTTATAGAGCATATAAATGATTACAGGATGTTGTAATACAGCAGGATGATGAAATCAGAATCAAAATCGTCGGGACCAGAGTGGACGCAAAAGACATTGTATGTTTTACTTTTGTTTTATTCATAAATTTGCAATTCTATGGCTTTAATCACTATCCACATAAAACTAGATAATACTGAACTTTGTGCATACCATGGTTGTACACAAGACATGTTTGATAAAGCTGTTAAACAAAAGCTATGGAGACATTGGATCGATGGTCACAGAGTTTTTATCACAATTTTCATTCCAAGCAACTGACTGTGGCTCTTGATAGATGTAATGAATTAGTTGTGAGAGAAAACAAATTATGTTGGATTTGCTTCCAATAAACACTTAATATAATACTGGTTAAGGACTCAAAAATTCCAAATTGGACTCATTCTTGACTAACCTTTAAGGGTATGCAGTGAAACTTTTGATAGACTTTGAGAGTTGGAAGATTACAATGAGATACCTCTTTCTTGCAGTATGGTTTTCTTGCATTGCTTTTCTATTAAAGAGCAAACAAAATCAAAATATGTCAAATTTATTGTCTACCAGTAGGTTGAAGATGTCACTGAGTAAAAGTTATTTATGTAATATTTTCTTTTCAGTTTGCAATTGGAACTCTCATGGATGATTATCTTGGTAAGTTGATTTGTTTTTCTCTTTATTCCTGTCTAGTCCTTCTGCCTAATAGTCTAAGGCAAGTGGTTAAGTTGGGGGTCTTTGAGCTCTGTGGTCCCGGGTAACCGTTCAAGTCCCATTGGTATCTCTGTTTTTGTAGGAGAATTCTTTGAGAAGACACTACAGAACCCTAACCAAGTACTACTGAATCCAGGAAAACCATAATACAAATGAAAAATCTTTGGCATGGTGTAAACCCCATATTAGCAAAATCCATTTCATGTACAGACAAATAAGCTGTGCCAAATCTGCCAGATGTCTCTCCTTTTTGCCTGATATCTTGGATATTACAGATTTGCAGGTCCATTGGTTCAGGTGTAGGACTTTTGACACTTGAGTCATTGGTTCAATCCTCATAGGTAGGGCAGGGATTTCACATGAGAGTGTCCTTGGGCAAGATGCACAGAGCCCTGCACCTAGTACGGTAAAAATCCAGGAAAGCTGTACAAATTTAAAAGATATCACTTTAGTGTCAGATATTGATAAGATGTTAGTTGTAAGGCTTAATTAGTGGCAACCAGTAGTGATTTTAATTGTTGTTGAGTTGTTTTGGAGAAGGTTCTGGATTTATAACTTTCAACCTTTGAAAGCAGTGGTATAGATTGTGATATAGGGATGCAGCTTTATGATTTCATATCTTATTTATATTGGATGGAGAATGACATGATACATTACCCTTTTAAACAGAGGGTAAACTTCAGATGCTTAAAGGGGTCCTGTATGGCCGAGTGGTTAAGGTGGCAGACTTGGAACTTGGGGTCCCAGGTTTGAGCCCCACTGACACCTCTGGCATGTCATGTCAGAGCCCTATCCTAGTACTGATGGATCCAGGGTTCATAACTATAAAATTATTGATACGGCGTCAAACACCATACAAACAAAAAAATCTGAAGCTTCTGCTTTAAAAGTTGCCTTAAGGTATTCTTTGCAGTAGAAACTATTATTGGGAAAACACAATTCTTTGGTAATGGACCCAAACCAAATTTTTGCAACAAGCAATTCTGAAAAAGTAACTACAATTTTTTATTCCAGGTTTGGTGAGCTGAGAGTGTCCAGAGTCTTTTTTTTTTACCCATCACCATGTTTCTGTATGAAGAGATCTCGCAGATGGCGGTTCCCTACAGACATACAAATCTTACTGACATTAAGTGTACATATAGCAGGAAATTCTGCTCTACCAGAGGCTTCTCCAGTGACAGCAATGGTCATGTTAAACTGAGAGTTTATATATGTTTAACCCTTTACCAAAAGCCAAATGTTCGACTGTCAACAATTGAAAGAGTCTGCAGACGACATTTCAAATTGTTATGAAGTTGAAAAATAATCTTCTTATAGGACAGAAAGCATTGTTGGTAAAAGAGAATTTGCTCGTTATGAGCAATTTCTCTTTTTCCCACAATGTTTCCCAGAGTGGTCTACAGCAAAGTGGTCAAATGTTGTTATTGTTTGGTAATGTGTTAAATGAATTCAGCAATAGTAATGAAACAAAGTCTTGCATTTACATTTGAACTGCAAGTTTGTAGAAATCCTTACTAAATACCTTTTAATGACAAGTAACAAAGAATTTAACCACTGCCTTCCATCAAACACAAGTTTTGATCGGTATGGTAATAAGTTGTGTTTTATTTTGCATATATGATAATTTTTGTTTGGTAAAACAGATGTGGTCTGGTATGCTTTCTATGGTTTTTTTTATCTTTCTGACTTTCAGAAGTCTGAAGATAACACGAGAAGTATAGATCTTACTTTTCCTTTAATAGTATTGAACTAGAAATGGATGAAGAAAAAAGAACAGGAAAACAAATGCTAGTTACAATGTTTGAAAATTATGCTGATGTTTATGATATTGTATAGAAATTACAGTCAAGGGAGAAGGGCTTACCTTAAAAAAATCCACATTTTCATAATGCTTTTTTTAAAGTCTTCTGACACAGGTTTGTTAAAAATGGTACCATATTCAAGATTAATTAGTTAAATACTATCATGATTTGGGGAAAGGTATCAGATGATATAATTTTACTTTTCGAACTAAACATGTTCACAATGAAAGTTTTGAATCTCTGTAGCGAGCATGTTTAATTTGAAGGTAATGTGGGAAAGCAGTCACATCAGGAAGACAGTTGTACAGTACTGTTGTGGAAATACCAGAAATATAATAAAGTTTACTGGAGGTGACTAAGATATACTTAGAAATAGAAATTATTTCTAACTACATGTATATCTAAGTCAACCACAGTACACTTTATTATGGCATAAAATCATATCCATTCACCTTACATTTAATGAAGTATTCTTTCACATATAATAATACCCATTACACTCATAAAACATTCTTAAATAAAAAGTTAAATCCGCTAAATGAGTTTTCTGACTTTCATTATTTATGCCCTAGGTTAATATATTGGTCACAACAAAAGTACTGAATGCCGATGGTTCTACACGGCTTGATCGTTACGAGTCATTTCTCCTTTTCCCACAATGTTTTCCAGAGTCGTCTGCAAATGATGTTATTGTTTGGCAAAGGGTTAAGGAAATCGACATTAGCAAGACGAGCGAACATTCTCCTATTCATAGCTGTATAAATGATTTGGTTGCGTCTGTTCGATCCCGGCACTCTGTTTTCGTTAATGATCCAGGCATGCCTTGACACGATGCTGCTACTTACATACATACTTACTCAATTCTGATTTCATTTGCCATATGCTGTTGGTGTCCCAGTCACTGGGGTGGGTAGCAGGTTGATAGAGGTTCTAATACCGAATCTCCAATTCTGTTCATTGGGCTTACACTGACGTGGTTGCACTCCAATGAAACAGTGCAGTCCAACCGGGTCTTTGTGGGTCTACCTCGTCTCTCCGCGCCGAGAATGACCATGTCGAGAACTTGGTTTATGGAGGTGGAAAAGCGCTCTACGTGCCCAAACCACAGAAGGCTTCTGCAACGTAAGGCAGTAGTTACTTCCGGTATACCCAACTTGGCATAGAATGTGTCCGACCTAGAGTCACCATTTGGTTTGGCTCCACAGCTCCAGCGAACCATGGCTTCATCGTTCCTGCCGAGTCTCTGTAAGTCAGCAGCTGTAGGAGCCCAGGTCTCGTTCCCGGGTAGTTGGGCAGAGCTCACGCGAGCAACAAATGGCTGGCAGTGAGACATGTTTGGATGTTGGTATTGATAGCAGGTGCTAGAAGTCTAAATTTCTTTCATATTTACATATAAAGAAATGCAACAATTTTGGTTTATATAGTTGATATTTGGCGTAATATCAAAACGACAATCGAAGATCAATAGTCGAGAACTAAATGCAATAGCTATAGCTAAATGGATGACTTACCATAGTATTACTGTATTAATTACACTCTGACTTCGAATGATAGACCGCCCAAGGGAGCATCGAAGACTGCTCAAACATGATCGACCTAGTGCTATGGGCTTGAAGGTAACGGTTTGGCATACCTCTGAGTAATGCTTACTGCATTTTTCAGCATGACAATTATGTTCTGATACATATTTCAATAGACCAAAAATATAATAACAATGAGCGATGGTATTTATTTTGCTCGCGAGGCTGTCAATCACCCTTCTCAAACAAATGCAAAATGGAATGGCGTATATAACAGTTTCGATTGCAGTACATGGTGTCCAGCAAACCTAAAAACGAGGCCGACTTTGTTCAAGAACATACCTCTCTATTGCAGCTGCTTACTAGTAAATAAAGGTCCCGTCTTTAGTTCTAAAGTATTAAGATAGGTATACGTGGTTAACGTCGGAAACTCGATACTGGTTATCCCGGGTTCGATACCTGATTGCGGTCAACTTTTACACAGTGGAGTGTTCTTTGACAATACACGTTTTGTAGCCTAGTACTGGTAGGTTATCGATGGAACATGTACGATAACGCTAAGAACTGAGCTATAAATGCAGTAGATCTTTGTTTGTTTGTTTGATTTGTGTTACTTGATTGTGAAGGAAGCTCGATAAGGCCTATAAAAGTCACTCTCAATGACTGCTTCCTGAATACTACACTAGTTTTCTCGCCGATTTGTGGGTTAGTCCCGGCAATTTTCATTTCGCTTAACGGGGGATTCGAACCCGGGACCCACGGTACAAGAGGCCGACGGTGACCCTCTACCACTGTACGACTGTTATCCTATCATATAAGGACTAGACAAAAAAGATAGTTTGTTTGAATTAAATTATCCTTGTTTGATGTAAGCGGACAGCTCAAGTTATTATTAAATGTATTTTCCATTCAGCTTGGCATCGACCTAAATCGTTACACAAAATGGCACTCACCACACAGGGTGCGAGTTACATACACTAAGCATATGCATACGACTAAGCATATGCATACGTGTGTGTAACACATACATTATCCACGTCATCTTAAATGTGTATCACATCTAGTATTGCATTAATATGTCATTTGTGATGTCATAAGCCGGAATGTTTACAAAGCGTTGACTTTTGCGTTTATTCATATAAACTGTTGATATATCTCACATTTACATAGACTCCAACGTTAAAGTCTTATAGACAGCTAGTTCATTTTTAGAAATATATAATTATTGGGCTATCATAATTTCGAAAGGTTGTTAAAGGTGGAAAATCTAGATCACTAGACGTTCAACAACAGTTTATCTCCATGGAGGGTAGAGCCACGTAAGTACAGAACACTCGCTTTATTTGTTTATTTGTGCATATATATGTCATATGCATATATGTTTTTTCGTTATGTTTTTAGATAACACGATAGACCTAAATGGTTAAATCTAAATAACGTCTGCGCAGAACGCCTTTCGTCTTTGCACAAAAGCGTTAAACAAACACTTGGCCTATCAAGAAAGAAAGAAACACATGAATTTAGGTAGATGTTGTTTCTCCGCGTTGGTTGGATTCTGGACACTGCCGCTGGTGTATCCAAATTTTCATGGCGAAGGACTCTCGGCTGGCTGGTAGGCCTTTTGTTCTTAAAAGAACAATGTCAAAAATCGATGGTTCTATCCGTATAGCTGATTCAGCATTTGTACTTTCTTTTTACTTCTTCCACATAAAACTTTATTAATTAATTGAAAGCACTAAGTTGAATATCAGCATTGGTCTATGATCCAGTCATGTATATTGATTCATTTATAACTGTCATGTGCGAATGTAGACTACCATAGCCAGGGAGTTTGTCATAGATCTGTGAACGGACACCTTTAAATTCAAGCAACAAATGTTCGACGCAGTGTTTTTGTAGCTTCAATTTCACTTGAACATATCAGGTGTCAAACTGTGAAGTGCATTTCATCAAAGTTATTTTGCATAGGTCAGAAGACTTTGATACACTAGCAAATGGTCATCCATAGATAACATTATAACAGATGTTCATCTTTTTCTAACTTTCAGTCGGCTGTTTTGGCTCGTATACTTGCTGCTGTGTTTTGGATCCGGAGTGATATTAATTCTATTCGTAACCAGACCATACGGTAATAACAAGCCAGTTCCAAGTAAAAACCACATTCGCCAACCCTTCTCCACCGACATTTTAAACGAGCACAGAGGGATTCCGAAGATCATTCACCAAATTTGGAACGATGACGTCATACCAGCAGTGTTTCACGATAACATCCGAGGCTTAGTGGCGCATAATAAGCACCCGAATTGGACGTACTATTTCTGGACGATGGAGAGCGGGAAACAGCTCATTAGAGACAAATTTCCCAGACTGGTGATTCGGTATTCACAAGCAGGTAACTTTTCTTTCTTTAGACTTTCTAGCCTGGGATACTGACCCGTGTGTATACCGCGCACAAGGCGGGGCAAACACACCACCTGGGTACCGTTTTACTAAGCATATCATGCTAAAGATTAGCATAAATTCAAAACACATCATTGGAGTTGTCTCTCCTAGACGCTTCCAATGATGTGTCACATTGCAATAGTGTAAATTCATTTAAGATACTATCCATGTTTATCATTTTTTACTTACGCAAATATTTTCCTTAAGTCGTTTCGTAAAACGGTACCCAGACCCCAGACAGCGACTGAAGATGTACAGGCGATGCATACTATTACTACAATTATGCTTACTGAGGAGTTGTCGCACAACTATGTGGGCCCACTCAGCCTAGGACCGAAACCCAACTTGGTCCATTTTAATTTTCCTTAATGGAATTCTCCTTTAGGCAGATTTGTAGCCGGTGTATGGTACTATCAGCTTTTATCAGAATGGTAATTGAATTCAGTTGTTTTGGGTTTTAAATTCATGTGTTTTTCTTCTTCTAGAAACCCCGCTTCTACAACAATTGAATTACTGCTTTTGCGATATTAAAACTAATCGTCTTATTTCCACATCCTATTTTCCAAACAGAAGTTCTGTTTAACGGAGTATAGCCAATCTTGTTTTAAGCACTTAGAGGCGTAAATGCTCGTTTCACATTTGTTCTCATTATCATTTCATTTGTAAGAAAACATATGTTTAAAATGACCATTTATTGAGTAACAGTGGGGTGGGGGTGGGGGTGTGGTGGGGGGGTGGGTAATATCACACTTTTAATGTATGTTAATTGCAGAACAAAATCTATAAGATTTAGCTCTGGGAGTTACATACGTAAAACGAGTGATTTCATAAATAATCTTCACTTAAAAAACACCGATTCTAATATCTCCATTCTTAACTTGCTGAAGATCTGTTTATTCCTTTAAAAATGCGAAACGACCTTCTATATCTTTGATGGCAAACTTTTACCAATTTCGATGAATTCGCACAACGGAAATAATGTATGCTCATCCACAGTCCATTGTTTTTGTTGGATTTCCGATGTGAGGGTAATCTTTGTATTAGAATGAGTGCCCTTTAAAAGAAGTTTTAGTGTTACATCTTATAACCTACATGTGTATTTCTATTTTCCAGACAATTTACTGAAAGCGGACATACTACGTCTTGCCGTGATTTATCAATATGGCGGCGCCTATTTCGACCTTGACACAGTGAGTGTTAAACCGCTGGATCCCTTTGTCGAATCACACGAGTGCTCGCTGGTTACCGATCCACCAGAACACGTGTTCAACACCTACCAATCAGCGCCAAGCTTAATGATCACCAACTCGGCGATCTTATGCAAACCGTTCAACTCGTTCATCCTGTATGTCATTAACCAAATCGGGAAGCAGTCTGCGATCTGCAGGGATGCCGTGTCATGCACTGGTCCCCGTTTTATATCCAAACAATACGAACGTCTACGGGGAACCAGTCAACTCACCGACCTTCCGGGGATAGAAGACTTCCGTTTTTTTGAAGATATGGTGGCCCCTGATGCGGTGTTGGGTATGAATGAACGTTGTAAAGAGCCGTTAACTGATCTGAAGTATGAATGGAGTCGGGAAATATGTCGGACCTGGATATCACGTGGTCGGGAGGGACGAAATATCAGCGAGATGGCCTTCACATATCACACATGGTTCCACAGTTACTATAGAAGTAATAAAGATAAATTGAGATCGGGTCCAAAACAGCGTATACAAGAACTTGTTAAAAACGTTAGATTTTATGGAAGTCATGGCGATATGAATAATCTCTAATGCAAAGATAAAATATTGTAATTTTTAAGAATTAAGGCTTTTGTTTTACAGTATTAATAGTTTATTAAAGTGACATGTGCATAACATACATAATGGTACTGCTATAATATATAGATTGTCGTAGACATCGGTCCTGTAAACCTATATGTGACTTCATCACATGCAAAAATTACATAAGATAACGAAATGTGACTGGAAGACCAGAAATAGTGTCTACTAGGCAATTGTCGAGTAGATACGATTGAGAAACTATGAAACACAGATATGTTTATATGATAACCTTTAATGTAACTAGCAAAGAAAACCCCAATGAATTCAAGTTTCTGTTTATTTCCATAAATATTTATTCCCTGTGTAATGTGCGGCGGAAAACAGGAGAATTTCCCCAGGATTTCTGGTGAATCTATGCATTACCTACGAGGTATACCTTCCGGCTTGTGCCGGGGATTGCTACTAGATGTGGTTGATACCCATTCGGAACACCTCGGCCATTTCTTAATATATCTACCGACCTGTGACGGGGATTGCCGAGTAGATACGATTGGTTGATACCTACACTAACAAGTTTATGAGCGTTACATAGGTTGATCCGGAGCAAAGCCTCATGCAGACGTACCATGATGCTTCGTTACCTTTCATTAGTACCTGACTATCCGTTGACATGTGCTCACTATCGTAATGACACTAGTAGGATGTAATCCAGACGTAGACATTTCATTCGTATAAAGCGATAACAGCTTGGAGGGGAAAAAGGATACGGCGTATCTTACAATATTGTGTCCAACCAAATACGACAAATAAGACATGTTCACATTAACAATGTACCTCTGAACCTAATGCACGGTAGTGCAGGTACATAAATAGACAGCACAACCGATCAGTGGACGACAGTGTTTTAACCAAACAGTAACGACATTTGACCACTTTGTTGCAGACGACTTAAGAAAACATTGTGGGAAAAGGAAAAATTGCTCGTAACGAGCAATTTTTCCTTTTCCCACAGTGTTTTCTGTCCTATTAGGAGATTATTATACAATTTCATCACATTTTGAAATGCCGTCTGCATACGACAATCGAAAATTTGTTGTTTGGGAAAGGGTTAAATCGATCGGATGTGATTGTGTCTTTTAGGTGTATTTGCTCGGTCCGTTACACAGAAACGTTTCGGGAAAGTTTATCGTGTAGATCTGGTACCTTACTTGACATCGATATATTTAAAAGCTGTTGATATACATGCTATCTCTAACAGCCCCCTTACAGCACATATCATATGTTTATCTATACAATATAAAACCTCTTCAGACGTCTAGCAAACAATTGTATTGCTACATTTATAGATGTGTCACAGTTTGGCAAAACGGTACTTAAAGAGACATAAACTGAAAAGATTGTTCCCGATCAGACTAAACAGACTCATCCTGACTGAACGGACTAATTCTAGAAAACCCTTAATTAAAGGCCTATATACTCACATAGTTCTGTTGGTTATCTCGAAAAGGTCTTCTTTTATTGCAATGAACGAAAATACATATGTATAAAGGATTTTTGCTTCAGGATCATATTTTTCCTTATTTTAGTTTTAGGCATAGGTCTGTTGATTTTGGGGAGTTTTATCCTTGAAATTGACACCGAATAGCTGGCGTGACTTTAATTTTTGGCAAACCAATATGGTTATATTTTATTTTTTCTATTTATATGGGTTTTACATCGCGTCAACATTATTTATTTTATGTTGTGATGCCAGAATCTTTATGATGGAGGAAGACCCCATACTCAACTGCTCATAAAGGCTAGTCAAGCTGGGATCGAAACATCGGCATTCTGTAAGTCAGTCTGTAGACTACCTCTCCTAAAGTCTAGATACCCACGCGAAAAGAGGCCATTTGATTTCAGGTTCTGGTGTCCGTTTTACTAAACAAGTTACGGAAAATATTTGCGTAAGTCATAACTGATACACATGGATAGTATCTTCATTGAAAGTACAATATTGTAATGTGACACGTCATTGGAAGCGTCTCGGAGAGACGATTCCAATGATGTGTCACTTTGCAATATTGCTTCGTCCAATATTGAAATAAGAGGAATTGTTGTTTTAGACTTACGCAAATCTCAAGCGTAAACTGTTTAGTAAAACGGTACCCTGTACTCTAACCACTAGGCCAGGGAGGTCCCGATGGGTTTTCCAACTGGAAAGGTGCCTTTTATAGACCGTTGTTATTGAGGGCATATTATAACCAGAAAGCGTCAATATAGTGAACTCTGTACAATGATATGCCGTTGATCTCCAAGCAGATACATTGCTTTCGGATACAAAAACATATCAATTCACTGTATATGCTCTTAAGACTTCCATACGAACTAGTTTTAAATCCAATGGCTATTCTCCAGTGCATATCATACAAAAGTATAGCTAGTGTTGTATCTTTCTTCAACAAAATTAAGCAGATCTTTAAGGTTTTTGAAAGCAGACGACACAAAAATCTATCTTTAGAAATTTACTTAGCATTTGGAAGGTTATGAGACAATGGAAGGCTGTAACGCATACACTGTAGACATTAAGCAAACATTTGTCTGTTTACCAAGCGATAACGCATACACTGTAGACATTAAGCAAACATCTATGTCTGTTTACCAAGCGATAACGCATACACTGTAGACATTAAGCAAACATTTGTCTGTTTACCAAGCGATAACGCATACACTGTAGACATTAAGCAAACATCTATGTCTGTTTACCAAGCGATAACGCATACACTGTAGACATTAAGCAAACATTTGTCTGTTTACCAAGCGATAACGCATACACTGTAGACATAAAGCAAACATTTATGTCTGTTTACCAAGTGATTTCAAACACACCAACTTTAGAAACACATATTTCATTAGGAGCATGTTTTTCTTGTATTGTGACTGTTGATCCATATACTCATATACTCATATACATGTATGTAAAGATTAAGGGTATTTTTTTGTTTTTATCTAGACGCAAAGATGCTGGTTTATTTTCTCTTCTAAGTATATCGATAACAATACTCCAGCTATGACTTGTTTTAGGATCATGGTTTACATATCGCAAAGGATGGTTTTGTTTGCAATCACATACAAGAGTAAACTTCTATGTCGCGGACATGGTCATACTTTTCAACTGAAATCTTTCCGCATATACCAAATGGGTTTTGAACCCAATTTCTTTTTTTTTCTTTCAAAAAGTTACAGATACTTCTTATCATCAATTCAGTTTCTATATATATCCAAGATGTTCTAATTGCAAACCCTAGCTTGTTATATTTATTTCAGAATGTGGAAAAAAAAAAGGAAATGAAAGGTACATTTCTTTAGAATGAATGCATATATCAAGACAAAAAGAATTGCATTGGTGAATTTGTTATAACAATTTTATATGATTTTGTTTTTTTTAGAAATTTCAACCTTTCACCAGTAAATCGCCTTGTCCAACATTTTTCAACACATGGGATTGTTTGATTGGTCCAATAAAAAGAAGAACAAAATCTTCCCACTACAAACGTGTCACAAAACTATATAGTGTTCATAATAACTAGAAATCACTGTGGCAAAAATCAAAATGAATATTTCTAGGGTTAATCCACTTGCCAATTTGATGTGAGAGTTTGAAGTATTTGACTCTCCTTCATGTCACTCCCTGTCATGTCTCTGAAGTCGGCGACATTGATGTAGTGGTAGAACGTCGGCCTCTTGATTCCAGGTCCCGGGTTTGATCCCCGTTGGGATGGAATTGCGCGGTGAAAATTGCCGGAACTTACCCACAAATTGGTGAGAGTACCGATCTAAGAAGCAATCATCGAGAGTGGATTTAATACGCTTCAAGATTCTGTCACAATCGATGTGATATAAAAACGTTTAGGAGACTCCTAAGCCTTTACACCTATTCATTCAAATGCACATAAATGTTTTATATAAAGAAGCAATAAGAGAAAGAAGATCAACATAACGCTTTCGCCCATGTGTGGACATGTGACCAATACTGAGACATCCGCGGCCTAGTGGGTTAAGTACATAACTCGAAACCACATGGCCCTTCTCTGCGTGGGTTCAATTTCCAGTCCGGACATTTGGATTTTCAGCAAAGGAAGTCTCCCGACTGACTAACGGAATGCCGATAGTTCGGCTTGACCACCTGTTACGGACAGTCAAGTTTATCATCTTTTTCTATCATTATGAGTTGAGATTCGCAACGTAACTGAATTAATGCTGATGCGATGTAAATCCGATGATGATAAAAGGAATAAATGAATCAATATGTGGATAGAAAAAATGTGACCGATCCGGATAGAGATCAACAGCAAACGACTACAAAAAGTTAGAAAAATAACATTATATTTTTTTTGTTAGAAAAACATTTTTACAAACGGATAATTTACGCATCGGGAGCAATTATGTGTTTTGTCATGATGGGTTTCTACAGACTCGTGCAACAGATATAACAAAGGCAGTAACTATTGTATAAGAGAAAAATAATTGTATAAGTTGGAAATAAAGGAATAATCGCCTATCTTCTGATACAGACCAATAAGAAACTTGGACGCTCGATTGCCATGTCAACCCTTTACCAAACGACAAGTTTTTGACTGTCCCAATTTGAAAGGGTTTGCAGACGACATTTCAAAATGTAATGAAATTGAAAAATAATCTTTTGATAGCGCAGAAAACATTGCGGGAAAAGGAGAAATTGCTCGTAAAGAGCAATTTCTCCTTATCCCACAATGTTTTCCAGAGACGTATGCAACAAACTGGTTATAGGTCGTTATTGTTTGGTAATGGGTTAATAAACTCGTCGACTGAACTATTTGCTCTTTTATAATGAAAATACGCAACTGTACAAAAAAGATTTGTAAATCCGTTTACAAATTACCTTAAAATGGACTTTGTGCTCGTAATTTGTTTCGAGCAAGATGACATACAATGCATTCTAAATAAAGACATGTCAATTATACGTTTTATCCAAAACGAGATAAACTTTCGTGAACTAAATTCTCTCACTACTTCATCTTTTAGAAATAAATAGCAATTATATGCGCTCGGGTTAATCCTTTACGATCATTTACAAAAAAAAACCGATGTAACACATTGGCAACCCAATCGTATCAACTCGGCAATCCCCGTCACAAGTCGGAAAGAAATGGCCGAGGTGTTCCGAATGATTGACAACCGACACGAAACTAAATATGCATTATTCTGCGGTCCGAATTGAAAGCCGAAACCTTCAAAAATTCTTAGTATTACATAGTTTATTTTCTGTATTGTCTATTGATACATTTTTAAAAGTAACTATTAAAAGTATAATTAATCCAGGAGACACAATTTTATCTTAGTATGTACAGTCTATCTGTGGTAGATCTCAAAAAACGGTTTCAACGCTTTCGTGTTTTATTGCAGATAGTTCATTGTATACAGACATCAAAGACTTGAAAACGGTCCAAGTTTGCTTCCAAATGCTATTCTTCAGCGTGTATCACACAACTTTGCAGCTGTTGTGCAGTTCTAAAGAAATTGATTTCAGATTTCAAAAATCTCCTCACATTTGTGCACAAGCCCCTTTAAGTGGTTAACAAAGCTAATGAAGCGAAAGGACCAAACAGGGATTTAGATAACTATTATTTATACTCCCCCTGTATTTTGTTGGTTTAGTTTTCAATATTTTTACTCACGATAGAATGCCCGTGCCGCTGCGATTGTTGCCTGTATTATAGACGGGTAAGCTCACCGCGGAAGCTATTGTGTTACAATGTAAATAGATTAAAGTGCTTTATAGTACACCGTTCGATAGATGAACCGCGCCGCAACAACTCGGGATAATCCAATCCTGTGATAATTCGCCGCGGATCGGTTACTTAAACCCGACAAGTCTGCTCCGAACATACTTCTTTCCCCTCCAACTGAAAAAAAAGTCTGCTAAGTGAGCTTCATTAACCATTTACCAAACGCTAAATATGGGACTGTTCTAAATTGAAAGAGTTTGCAGACGACATTTAATAATGTGATAAAACTGAAAAATAATGTTCTTATGGGGTAGAAAACAGTGTGAGAAAAGGAGACATTGCTCGTTACGAGCATTTTCTTCTTTTCCCACAATGTTTTCAAAACTCGTCTTTATCAAATTTGTCACAAGTCGTTATTGTTTGGTAATGGTTTAAAGACCTCCCTTTTCATATTGTTGTTTCCTATGATCAACAACTCCCCTTTCTTCTCGTATTGTTACTTTATACTAAATATTTATGATATAGGGGTGTATGTTAAGAATAATTTCTTTTCCACACACCGTTTTTTAGAGTCGTCATCAACACACTGGTCAAATGTCGTTATTGTTTGGCAATGGGTTTAGGGAAACCGACAGATGTTAGGATCCAGATTTGAAAGCGATATGCGTTGTCTCATATCGTTCCATAGATTTTACCCATGGCCATAAACGCCTTTCTATTGATGGTGCGGATAAGAATTGATCGAAGTTTTACATCAATGGGCATCATGTTACAAATTTACTTCGTTATGATTAACGTCTATAGAAGGGAAAAAACGAAATGAATGGATGAGAACTGCTTGTGCCATCGTGTTTAGCGATTTATAATACTGTGTCGACATTCTGTGGATTATCTCTTTATAAGATTTATCTTGTGAGTATCGACAATTGAAGAATGTTGAATCGGTTGCATGCAGATTCTGAATTCTTTCTAACATTTCCGTACACTACCTATCTCAACATTGTTAAGAAAGTAAAAAATTACTAATATGATTTTTTTCTCATTTTTTCCCTACAAAGCACGTGTGAAAATATAAAATGTTAACTTTGAGAATTTGGTTAATTTAGTTGAAAAATAGTTTATTTATTCATTTGCAAAATTGATATGTTTGTCGTAAACGACCGCGTCAATAGAAAAACTTTCCACAAGTATTTTTTTCTTTGATTTTTTACAAAGTGACGGCCACCATCTTTTAAAACTGAACAACAGCAGAACCGTTATATGATACGCACTGAAGAATAGATATTGGAAGCAAATTGTGTTGTTTTTAATTCTTAAAGTGTACATACAGTTATCTTCATTCAAAAGCATGACATCTCCACCGCATATGATCTGTACATAAAGTGTCGCTTTATGAAATTATTATACTTTCAATAGTTTCTTGTCATTGTATAACAAAAACAAAAATACAAAAACTGTATTATTTCAACGATATTTTATTTCGACTTTCAAATTTTCTCTTGTATGAAAAATCACCTTTAAACTCATGTTTGTGTAAGAACAGAGTAGTACTGATGGAAAATCCCAGGAACAGGAATATGAACAACCTGATATGATAAGAATAATGTGAAGGACGGTGGTCCAGAGGTTGGGCGTGCACGCGAGTCGTGAGTTCGAATCCCGTGAGTAGCGGGATTCTCCCTGCGACCTTTCGTTAATCCACATTCGGCGCAAGTACTGGTTGTGTAGCCAGGAATCAAAACCGAGAGTTATTAGTCAATGTTATAAGGGCTCATTTCTCAATCGATGTAAAATAAATAAGTTTTAACTAAGTCTTAACGAAACTCATAATGCTTTAAAGGACGTAAGGGTGGATATTTCTTCCACAAAACAAGAGATTCAAATGAATTAAGTTTCCGATCAGAATGTAATATTTACCTTTGCAGGTTTGAGACGCCAAAAGCGGGATAACTGTCGATTGAGTTTTTGTATAACGCGGCGGATATAGTTTGTGTTAATTAATTCATAATTGCATTACATTTATTCGAATTTGAAATATGTGGTGTTATCGTGTAATAACAGCAATAAAAGTCAGAATAATTTAAACCAGCCGTGATGTGCTCAACCCATTATGAAACAATAACGACATTTATCCACTTTGTTGCTGACGACTCTGGAAAACACTGTTGGAAAAGGAGAAATTGCTCGTTACAAGCAGTTTCTTCTTTTGCCACAATGCGTTCTGCCCATTCGTAAGATTGTTTTTCCAATTTCATCACGTTTTGAAATGCCGTTTGCAAACTCTTTCAATTTGGGACAGTCTAAAGTTTGACGTTTGGTAAAAGGTTAATATATGTTGGTCGTTAATAAGCGCAGTTATTAGATTCACTTGCTGCAGTCGAACCAAAATACCGTATGTCTTGATGCTCTCGTGATGCAGTTGAGACATTTTAATCATTCGCTCTTAAATTTGATATATTTGTCGTATCAAAATAATGCATCAAGCAGCCAGTAGTTGTATATCTGATTGATTTGAAGAATATTTCTCTAGTTGGATAAACGTTATGGTTCGAAATAGGGAGGATTGCTTATCTAAGCATTTTCTCATATTTCAAACCAATCGTTTAAGAAGTCGTCTGCATGATTGTTGTTAAATTCAACGAACTCTACCTGAAAGGGTTTTTTCAACAAACATTGGGAAATTAGCAGTGTCTTCGATATTGTGCAAGGATTAGAATCGGTGTTTTGGTGTGAATCTCTCGGATAGACGCCGAGTTTATTTTCGGATTAGAAGTAATTATTTGATTATGTTCGTAATATTTGCCTATCAAGTAGATCTATAAGGCTGTAGATCAACCTTCGCGAACTTGTCATGCCGATCCGCATCGAAAATATCTTCCTTTTCACAGGCGTTATTTCGACAATAGGATACTGTTTTACTAAATGTCTTAAGGAAACTATTTTTCGTAAGTCAAAACTAATAAACATGAAATGAAAGCACAATATTGCCACGTGACACGTCACTGGAAGCGTCTCAATGAGACGGTTCCAATGATGTGTCACTTTGCAATATTGCTTAGCTCAATTTTGAAATAAGAGGGGATATTGTTTTGAACTTACGCACATTTTTAGCATAAAATGTTTAGTAAAACCGTACCCTGCTGCTTTGGTTCTTCATTGATTAATCATACTTTTTTGCCATTTTTATGTGCGATTTACTTTACTTTAAAACCGATGTTTAGCATATTTAAGTTTAGCTTAAATTACGTCAATCATATCAAAACTTTTCCCGTATATTTGCATTTGATATGACATTCAAAATCGAGGGCTTAGAGCGATACTGTTCTAAATGACATTTTTGTCCAAAGTCACTTTTTTACATAAAATAAGTCCTTAACACATCCTACATCTGCCATGTAAATGTTAAGTTCAAGAAACCAAAAATAAAGAAGTTATTGCATATTTGTCCTAATGTTACAAGTGCAAATGCATTAGAAACTTAGAGCGATACTGTTACAAGTGATGCACTTGTAACAGTATCGCTCTAAGGCTTTTGATCAAAGTTGCAAAATACATTGAATTTATATCATTTTGTTTACAAAACATAATTGAAAGGACACTGCATGGTTTATTTGCATTGTTGCCACATGAAAACCAATTCTTGTATAGATAATAGCAATTTTGGAAAGTATTTGAATAAACTTATGAAATGCTAACTGTGATTAACATCAGGGATGTTTGTTTTATTTGACTATAACACATTTCTTTGCATAATTAGTAATATCATTGTTGACATCGTTTAAGATGACCATAGATATTCTAGTGCAGATACATCCATTCAGTGACATGGAGCTGTACATTAATTTGTCAGTAAATGCATGCATCTTCAGTACCAGCTTCATGATTTCCTTATTGACAAATCATGAATGGTTATAATTTTATGGATGATGGACTAACTTAAAAAGACATACTATTTGTGTTCCACAAATTCGATATCTTAAATTTGTACCTATTAAAGAATGCTTGTAGTTATTTTGTTCCTACATCATACTTAGGAAATACCTTCAAATATATTCAAACTAATTGACTAATTGATTTCATACTAATCGGGTCCATCAGCGAAAGTGCAGGCTGACCTGTATCATTTGATAGTATTATTCTGAGGTATCAGAGGTATCATGTGCTCATATAGGTTGGCCTTTAAAGGTCCTATATGCAGGTAATCTTTTTTCTCCAAGTAATTAATTCATACAGAACTGAAAAATGTAAGGGTAAGAAAAAAAACCCATTTAATATATGAAATGAAAACGAAAAATAGATTAATTCTCTGTGAAAATCAACAATATGTAATACTGACTGATGATAAAAGAGCGATTCTTCTACATCATCTTACTGGTTTCAGTATTATTTTATGGCAATTTGTGAAGGGACCAGAATATGGTTTCTTTTGCAGGATCATGACATTATGTCATGCTAGGATTCTATCATTTCTGGTAGTTTATCAAAACTGTGAGATGAATTGTAAAGCAGACGTGTCTGCTTTTAGTTTATAAATTTTAACTTTGAATTTTAGTCATTTGTCTATTACTTGGAACAAAATTTTAATGAAAGATCATTTTTGATATTGTATCTTTATCAGCCTTCACAAATATGTATCAAAAGATAATTTAAGATGGAATAACTTGATTTAAATTCAATTTCGGCTTGATTGATTTAGAGTAAATCAAGTAAAAAATCTTGATTTGTATTACAAATCATTTACTCTTTAACTTCTTACAGTATGCTTCTATCTGTGTCATTATTCATACTTCCTTTAGTTTGAGCATACTCATTTAATGAGAAACTACACTGATTTCAATGCTTATTCAGATATAGTTCAAACATTTATAACCTGAATTACCAGCCATAATCATTCCAATATATATAAACCTCTTGAAAATTATGAAAGAGAATTAACTTTGGACAAACCTTTTCAAAATATGGATGCTAACAAATAAAATGTCAATGAGGTGCATGCCTATAGGCACTTAATTCACATGCAAACATCTCTGTAAAATGTGTGCAAAATATCCTAGGAATGGTAGCCATTGGGTTCATTTTGACTTTTTTTCTCTGGGGTTGGATCCACAGACCTATGTGGATTTGTCAGAAAGTCATTGGGCATGAAAAAAAATGCTATGAGAATGTCCCTGAATGTAAGGTAATAGTATAGAATGAAATGAGAAATGTATGAATAGAAAGCTACAGCAGACAACTGTTTTCATTGTCCGGAACTTGAAGATATTATGAAATCTCTGCAGAACTGTAACAAAAACATTTCAAATTTCCATATAAACAATAAATGTTATCATAAACATAGTTTTTTTCAGTTGAATTAAACAATACATGAATAAAAATTGAAATTTTTTATCTAAAATTTCACATTTTGATCACTTGTAACAGTATCGCTCCCAAATGATTTCATGTTTTCAGCCAAATTTCAGTGCGATACTGTTCCAAGTAACATTTTTCCTAATATCTCATTTTTTATTTAAAATTTTAGAAAGATGTACTGATATATCAATAAATAAACTAAAATTGAACATCCATATAAAATTACACAACTCTGTAATCTATATTGCTCAAATGAAACAGTTTTATCCTTCTCCTGAAAAATTTGTGAAAATGCACTTGTAACAGTATCGCTCTAAGCCCTCGAAATACACTTTACAAGTAAGTGTATCACTGCATATATAACCAGATAGTATTGATCGTGAAAAAATATCGATAAATTTGAAAGTTTTGTTTTTCTTTTGCTTTCTTTTTCTAAAAAAACAACAACATGAAAATGACAAACATCTAAAGTCAAAAAAGCATCTATTTCTGTTTCCAATTTCAATCCATCACAATCTCCTATGATTGAAGTAACTACCTTGGTACCGTTTTACTAAACATCTTACGTTTAACATTTGCGTAAGTTCAAAACAATATTCCCTCTTATTTCAAAACCACCTTCCATCTTATTTGAAAATAGGACTACTCAATATTGCAAAGTAACTCATCATTGGAATCGTCTCTCCGAGACTTTTCCATTGAAGTGCCACATTGCAATCCATGTTTATAAGTTTTGACTTACAAATATTTTCCTTACGTTGTTTAGTAAGACGGTACCCTGAGCTATTTCAACGTAACCGTTATATAATCCATTGCAGTATGCACACAAGTTTTAACGTCAGTTTGGCAGAACCTTAGGAGACATCTATGATAAAATAATTAACTGCTCCTTACGATCAAATTGGAAGTATCTACAGTTTAGAGTTTTTACAAAACCGTTTTGACCCTAATTTAGCTGTCGGCTAAACATATTACGTTTTTGAGCCAATATTGCGTGAAACCGATATCTACAAGAAATATATTGTTATGAAAGCGAAGAGTTATTCTTTATAATCTCTAAATAGTGTTCTTGCTTTTATCTACCATGATAAGTGTTTGTTTAAAGCATACTGGTTCACTCGACCATTAAGGATTTTGTCAAGTCCATAACATTGTACGAACGCATCGCATTGTGAAATATTTCAAGGATTATGTCATTGTGAGGACAATAACACGGATTTGATTACGTTCGAATATAAACAAACATTATTTTCGTGATTTTACTTTATACTTTTTGTGCGTTTGCGCGTTTGTGTGGAATTATCCAAATAAAGTGCTAGAATTTGATTGCAACTATTCAACGGAATACATACACGAAAACTTCGATACGAATACAACGTTTATGGAGGTAAGAATTTGTTCATCTTATACTGATTCACATCTTTAACCCTTACTGTGCTGAAACCGTCCTGTTCATGCAAACAGGTTAGATCCAGGCCAGCCGCCAAGTAAACCGGTTTGCTACCATAAGTGTCTTTCCTCAATAAAATTAAGCAGATATTTAAGGTTTTGAAAAGCAGAATACACAGAAATCTATTTTTTAAAAAAGATACCCAGCATTCTAAGGGTCATGGTTCCCTATGATATTTTCATTATATGACATATAAAGTCAAACATGGATAAACTCCTAACAATTATTTATACCAATATTAAACAAACTCGTATCAATTTGGCAAAATTTACTAAGGAAGCGTTTGCAGATGTATATAGCCATGTGGGGTGACTCTTGAAGTAATTAGTTAAAGAAAGTAAATATAAAAGTTCAAATAATTTTGATAGTTCAAAAGTGAAAACGGTTGTTTTTATTTTTGTATATAATAGTATATGTATTGTTTAACAAACTTAACTTGTGATTACTCAGAAGAATCCGTATACAATGACCTGTTGGTTTTGTATAGCACTTGCGGAATATACGCACGGGCCAGGACCCAAGGCTAGTGAGGGCATTGGTAAGCGTTGGGAAGCGGAAATACCCACTGTGAGGAATCTGGTACGAACCATGCTCATTTCAAAATCAGCAGACGCTTTATTATTCGGCCCGACTTTATATCAAAAGCTTGCATATAATTCTTCTTTTTCACTAAAGGGATGAATTTAGTTTTACAGCGACACTTTATTCATTCTCAGTCCAAAAGTATGAACAAATCCTTGGTCTTAGTTAAAGCAATTTTTACAGCACTTGTACCAATCTCTACCAGAGTAAATTGGTTCCCGCTACGCTCCCACATTTATCTCTGTGACGGGCTCAGAAAATAGTCCCACTTTTCCGGCATGGTCACGTGGCCGAAACTGACGTGTAGTAGTATATTGCATCTAGCGGCTTGCAAAAAGCGAGCTCCAAACTAACACTCAGATCAATTAAGAAGTTAGACAAAAGTCTCTTTAGTCGTATCACAATATAGAGATAGATAAGAAAGGACAGTTAAAATAGAATAAAGACATTTATTAACACATAAAGCAGCTTACATTTGAAACGTAACAGCTTATTCTGTCATTGAGTAGAATTGAGGCGACGCTCCATACGACTCGAAACCCGCCCCCTCGATCAAAACAAAGTGAATGACAGCTAGAATATACATTCTCCAAGACAAATCAAACCCCTCGTAGTTTAACAAATAAGTCGTCAGTCAGAATGAAACGTTCTCAAGAAAATCCTATGAATCAAGATTATTGGCGACCTTCTCAACAACAAATTGCAACATTCCTCTTCATTTCGAGTTTAAATCTTCCTTCAGTCAGTTCAGACCTTGACAAAACTATTTAGTGGACATAGATCATACTGCCTCAATAGACTTGTTTGAAAGGACTATCTCACATGTTGTGATTTAAACAATTCAAAATTAGAAGTTTTCTTTCAATAAAATGAAAATATAAATTTCTAAAGTAGTCTAACAGAAGACTAGATTATTGACAGCTTTCCAATACCTTCTTAACTGTTTAGAAAAGTTTATAAAGAAAATTTACAGTGTAAATTGTTGATAATGCAAACCTTTTACCCCTTTCCCAAACAACACATTTTTGACTGTTTCAAATTGAAAGAGTTTGCAGACGACATTTCAAAATGTGATGAAAATGAAAAATATTCTTCAGAAAGAGCAGAAAACCTTGTGGGAAAAGGAAAACTTGCTTGTTAGGAGCTATTTCTCCTTTACCCACAATGTTTTCTACAGTCGTCTGCAATAAAGTGGTCAAATGTCGTTATTGTTTGGGAAAGGATTAACCCTTTACCAAACCCTAAATTTTAAACTGTCCCAAATTAAAAGAGTTTGCAGGTGACATTTCAACATGTGATGATATTGAAAATAATCTTCTGATAAGGCAGAAAACATTGCTTGAAAAGTGCTTTTCCCACAATGTTTCCAGAGTAGCCTGCAACAAAATGGTTAAATGTCTTTTAGGTTTAGATTGTTGTTTAGAAACACCAGTTTAAATGGTTTGTGATATCTGCAAAATAAATGATTTTTATCTTTTCTAAATAATTATGCTTGGGGTTAGAAAGCTGTCAATAATCTAGTCTTATATTACTTTAGAAAATATGTTGTCCTTTCAATTGTAGAGGACAATTTTTTCTTAAAAGTTAATGATCCCAATATGTGAAATTGTCCTTTTCATATCAAATTATTAATGTTTATTTCACCCAAAACACAACTCTCTGAGTTAGTTGCTTTAAAACCATTTTCTAACATCTGCTTTTGCTTTCAAATTAATCAAGTCACAAATTTTACATGGAGGAATGGGTGAAGCAGATGTCCAGATAAAAGGCATATTCAGCAATTATTGATTCTTTAAATCCTATGTTGTGGGTACTCATTTGAGACATTAGAACGAACAAATGAATAATTAACCAGATCTAACTCATCAAACAGATCCAAGTGTTATTTTATTCAGATCAAACTCAGCTTTTCATTACCTAGTTTTACTGATAAGAAAGTTCCTATCTTATCTCTTCACCAACACCATATTCTTCAATCATACTTTGATAATGCACATGATGGACACTGTTTCTATTTGTTTGGTGATCCTCAGGTGAAACTGTATTCGGTTGAGTAATTTTGCTTTAGTTACTTTTCCATTTTATACAGCAAATAATATTTATGGTTGAAAGGCTGTCAACTTTTATGAACACTGTTCTGACATCATCTTTCTTGAAATATAATGAATGCAAACCATTATGTACCAACTAGGGAAGGTTTGTAACTAACAACAATGCAGCTAATTTGTTAATTCAATATTTCATCATCATATCATTAAACAGTAATATTCTCATGATGAGAACTTGTCTTTTAAAGATTTTGATTGTTGTATGCTGTAATGATAATAATAAATGTATATTTTTGTCTTAAAAGATTATTCATAGAGAACATTTGAATTATATAAGAAACTCTTACAATCTGTCATTTAAGTTCCTATTAACAAGCAACTGTTTGCAAACTAAGTAGCAATTATAACCATATCTGGGGATGCTCCCTGCATTCATCATTTAGTCACTTATTGTGAATTTGGTATAAGTATTTATGAAAGAAACTTTAGAAATAAAACTTTTGTCATAATTGTTTTGACATTGCTTAGCAGTTATAAAAACTATGATGAATTTCGATGCAAAGCATGAGTATTGTTCATTCAACCATAGCTGATATCTGTATGTAAAATTCAAATCATATGAAAAAGTAAAATGAAAATTTAATCGTTACTCTTCATTTAACAAATATCACAGAATATGTACCTTAGACCATCCTATACACTAAAAGAATCATATTACTGGCCACCTTTAACCCTATAAATAATCAATTCTTTCCATCATTTTTTTCATAAGAGAGGTTAATAATAACTAATTAAACTTGCTCATTATACAGTTCATCCAAATAATCTGGAATTACATACAATTCATGATTTACCAAGTTATAACAATGCTTCAAAAATGTGATCCATTTTCATGCTTTTGAAAGCATTTCGATTAAAGAAAAATCTGGTTATCATTAACAACTTACTCTTTTGTCCAAAGATTTATGCTAAAGGCCCTCTTTGTAATTGAGTTCCTCTTCTTATTACAAATTTTTATCATGGTAATCAATGAAATTATTTTTTCTGCATTTAATGAATCAAATATGGAATGTTTAACCAGTCTCTTGTCCCTTATTAAGATTGTTGACATGGTAAAGTATGTGCATTCATTTGTTCAGAAAGAGCATTGTGAGAAAATATAAGGACATCTGAATTGATAGACTAAATGCTACGTTATGTTCAAATTAAATTTAACAGAAGCATCGACCAATTCTCTCAGATATGAAGAGTAAAAATTATCCAAATATTAAGCAACTAAAGATAACATTTGTTATGTTGAAAAGGGTAGAAATAAGTTTGATAAAGGGATTTGATATAACTTGACAATCTGTCAGTCATTTTTTAGCTTTATTCTAATGCTTTTCTCACTATTGTTGGAGGTTTTACCACTTTACTAAAATGCCCAAACGTGCACTAAATCAAGCTTACAATTGCCTTGATCCATCGACCCGTTTTAAAATAACCGCGTCCTCACTTCCCCTCATCCTCGCCACCCCAAGCCCTACCCCCCACGAAGATAAACAGCTGTTGCAGTTTTATAAAGGGGAGAACCAAGGGTGTACAGTTTTCTTATTTCTTCAGAATCATTAATGGTTTGTCTATTCTTTTGCACAAAGTATGAGCATACATACATCATAAAGTTACTGGTAAACCATGTATTATTATATGTAATAAAACACCTGCATAGTAAGAAAAAGGTACTTGCAGTTTATTGAACATAGTTCTTTCCTCTCATCTTTGTCTCTATGCTCATGTCTTTCCTGTGACCCCACAAACCATGAACACATCATCCAAATATCCATTTTGTTTCAAACACTGACAGCCTTCATCTTGTGTCTTCTTAGTCCAGATAACTGGTCGGCTATTGCTATTTTGACTGACGCCTTTGAAGCACGATAAATGTCCAAATGACGAAAAAAGCTTCGTTCACGGATCATTATGGAGACTAGTGTCTTCTCTGCAACTCTTTTTAACTCATTCAGCTCTCATTTCACAGCATGTGAAGGTTATTTGGAAGTACTTTTTTAAAAGCACCAACTCATCGATATCTTACATTCGTGGAAGTTTTCAGAACATCGATTTGAAGAGATCTGCGTCCATTTAGATGATGAGAATGTGCCATTTAAGAAGCTTTTGCCTTTTCCAAAGACAATGATATCACCTATTTTGAAGTTAATCCTTGCAAGTAGCAGAATCTCTAAAAATCACAGTTGTAAAGTGATGACATCTTTACCAATTTCTACCTCGTGTTTGTTTACGTCACTGGTATCCAAGCTGTCCAATAACCAGGACTTATTATACATCGAGCGGGAGACCAAAGACGTAAACATTCCGCGGATTGATTTTCAATAGCGTAAGAAGGCTTTAAAATAGATCTAGCAAAAATCAGTGAAATACATATTCAATTTCTATTGTATGGATAAAGTAAAAGTATTTTTGTCTTATTCATATATTTCTTTACTTAATTGTATGCATAGAACAGTTCGGATCGCAATATTACAGAGTTTGCCACGATTCGTGGCAAAGATGGCGTGAGCCCGTTGCAGAGGTAGTATCCGGGGGACGATAACTCTGCATGGGAGATTGCACTTGTACTTGTATTGCTCTGTCTCGTTAAAGGTGCTTCTTCACAGATGTGAAATTGTGAAAGCCAAAATAAAATGTTGTTGAAACAACACAGATTGTATATTGTTGTTTGATATACAAATAAAGTAGCTATTGAAAGCATAACAAGTTTGTAAAATGTGAAAGCCAAAATAAAATGTTGTTTAAACAACACAGTTTGTATACTGTTGTTTGATATACAAATACAAGTAGCTATTGAAAGCATAACAAGTTCGTACACTGTTAATTTCTTTTTGGGGTAAATCCCAAAAGCGGGGCGACGTTTTCGGATTTTAGCACATGTCGCTTGAATGCATACAGATCTTAAAGACATGGCAACGACGAATTATTACTTTCGATGACCATCCTTCAGTGTAAATCATATAACAGTACAGCTGTTGAGCAGTTTTTGAAAAAAGATAATAACTTCCAAATCTCCTCAAATCTGTGAACAAGCACATTTGAAATTAAGTCTTAAGTATGTAGGTGTTTGTCTAAGCAATATTTCTTTTCTGTTTCTTTGTAAATAACAAAAGACAATGTTTGTTGAATACGTCAACAAGAAATCACATAAATGTTATAAGTGTATTACATAATAACGGGATTATCGGTCCTCTTATCATGCATGGCTACCTTATACAGCGGAAACTTAACCTTTAGACTTCTGGGTAATTTTCTAACAATTAATCTTCGTGTCGTCTGCTTTTCAAAACCTTAAATTTCTGCATAATTTTTACGGGGAAAGATATTCTGAGTACTAAGCAGGTTAGACACAGGCCAGCTGCCAATTTACTTGGTGGCTTGTCTGTAACTAACCTGTTTGCATAAGCATGAAGTTGGTTCCAGCATTATAAAGGTTAACATACACATTTCCTTCTTTACCAATGTTTACAACAATAATGTCTACTTCAAGAATCAAAATACAGATGCATTTATGTAAGAATATTAAGGAAGATTTAGTTATTCCAGGTATTATTGATTTGTCGAATGCAAATCAAGGTTAACATATACAATATACCATTATTCGTTCGCAGTAGAGAACTGTTTCTACACCAATTAACAATAAATAGTATTTATAACTCTTTTGTTTAACTTATTTATTTTACATCGATTGTGGAACTAGTTCTTACAACTTAGGTTAATCACTCTCGATTCTGCTTCCTGGATACATAACCAGTAATCACGCCGATTGTGTATTAATGAAAGTTCGCAAGGCAGATCACGATGCATTTAACGCTCCACGTATTGTCAATTGTCATGTTTTCATGGATGTTGCATATTGTATATGTATTGACCATAGGCGCATAAGGTGCCGAAATGCCTAATAAAGATTATGAACTGAGTTGATATAACGCTGATGTGATCGTAATCCATCAAAGCGGGTCATTTCCTGGGAGAAAGGGATATATTCTCCCGAGTAAAATACTCTAAATCCAAATGAATCAAACCCAGTAACTTGCAACCAAACCTGATCATTGTTCTTGACGTATGTTGTATGATATATGACTCTAGATTTTGATTTCTGTCGAAAGGCTGACCGAGCAAACAAAGAAAAGGACTAAATACATATTTACTCTGAACACAGTGCCACGGTCAATATCACCGTTAATTAACCTAAATTACGGGACATTGAAGTATTGACGCTCTTAACCCTTTACCAAACGCCAAGTTTTCGACTGATCAAAATTGAAAGAGTTTGCAGACGACATTTCAAAATGTTATAAAATTGAAAAATTAACTTTTGATATGGCAGAACATGTTGTGGGAAAAGGAGAAATTGCTCGTTCAGAGCAATTTCTCCTTTTCCCACACTGTTTTCGCAAGTCGTCTGCAACAAACTGGTCAAATGTCGTTATTGTTTGGTAATGGGTTAAGCAGCGTGCATACTATCATTATACAGCCGGGGCACTCTATCTCATTCATTGAACTACACGTGATACAACTGTTTTCTGTTTAACAGAGATATTGATGTGGTCGATAACAAAGGTGACTTCAGAAGCTCACATTAAGGCCATTCAGAAGTAACCGGCTGTTGAAATTGGTGATTAAACCGATTTGTTCACGGATGTGAGAAAAATGAATGTTAAGACCAAAATTATCTAAAACAGTTTGATAGATGTACTGTTATATGATAGGCATTTGAGAATAGCCATTGGAAGTAAAATATAGTTTATATCTAAGTTTAACAGTATTTCTATAGTTTTAAAAAATATGTATTGAATGAACTTTTTTACTGCACCTCGTAAAACCATTTAATATTCCAATACGCAAGTTTGCGTAGTGGGTATCTCTTGGAATTCCTCCTGAAAATGTTTCATAGAATCTGTAGACGATAATACAAGAAACATAGGTGCTGTAGGTACCTGTTGGAAGCGTTCTGAGAATCGGAGAAAGCACGTTGAGTCAATAATGTGGCACATTGGCTAAAGGCCACAATACAATTTAGAATAGAATGTTTTTGCTGTTTGCAACTATACCCACTAACCCCATATACATAATCATATGTCCTGTATTTCACCATCATTAACCAAGTATTCTTCTCAAGGCATTGCCTTATCTTCCATATAATGCCTGTTATGTTGATGTACGGTGTCTCTTTTTTCAATTGTATGTGTTGGAAGTAAGTCATTGACTTATATTTCATATAACGTATTCTATGTTGATGAATAGTGACTCTTTTTTCAATGGTATATCTCTTAACTAAGTCATTGCCTGCTTTTCCATATGAACACGATTGTTCGGAGAGAGAAAACAGAATAACGTCGGTGTGACAACATACAACTTAGAAATTGATATTGCTATATACCTTGGTTTCGAACACAGGATTTCCATAGTCCATGCTTGACCTACATTTTGGGCCAACCGTAGATTTTAGTAAGGGATAGTTAACGTAGGAATGGAAATAAATACATCTATATAACGCAATAAGAAAAAAGATTACAATAGTATAAAAAAAAATCACATAAAATCATATGGTTTGTTTACCTGATTACACAACGAATTAAGGACGCATAAGATATAACCCAAACACAGTCCTTGTATCCCCAGGAAAAGCTCCAGACAGAAGAGCCCCGACCGCCTCCCCTGGGGGAAACCCAGTTCGGTATAATTCGACATTCACGTGTAACCCGAATTGTTCGTGCCCCAAACTGATCCACGTTCGAGAAGGGAGTCTGATGTATAGACAACTATAATTGGCTCCAAACACATAGAAAAGTACTGCGGAGACGGGATAATTTGATCTAGGTTTCCCTCACTTGACGTTCTTATTGAATAACTGATGACACGCAAAAAGGACACAGGCACACGGGTGCGTCACAAATCAGGCTTTGTGAGTTAAACAGTCTGATCTCGGGCGATGCTATTTGTTGCATAGGGATAATTCGTTTTTAATGAATGGTGCTTGTTCACAGATGCGAAGACATTTGGAGGTTAAAATAACTTCTTTAAAATTGCACAACAGCTGTGTTGTTATATGATACACGCTGAAGAATAGTCATTGGAAGTAAAATTAACTCGATTATAAATGTTTGAGATGTGTATACAGTGAAGTGACAAGTTTTTCAATCCAAAAGCGTGACATCGCTTTAGAGATCTGGAGCTTATTAACTGTACATACTTGGATAAATTGACGCTTCCTGAATCAATTATTGCTTTATAAGCAAGTTTTAATCGGTATATTAAACAACAATACACAAAATATAATGTTTTATTGACATTGTATTTTGACTTTCTGTGAACAAACACCTTTAAAGCGCTGTACTGGTGTAATCGTTAAAAAAAGTATCCAAGAACCATGTTGGTTCTATTTGGTATTGACTTTATTTTCTATGTCAACATGGTACTTTGCACTAGAATCTCAGACCATTTTCAGATGGTTTAAGGCATATTCTTACGTCAGACAAACAATCTTAACATAGTTACCGGCACAAATATCATCTGAGACGATCCTTCCAAACAGAGGCCGTAGGGCCGACATTATTTTGACTGAATAACACGCTGAAATCGACTGAAACAAAAACTCAGCTAAGACATATTGTATTACCAATTACACATATGACATAGTATACGCCAAAATAAAATGTCAAATGATGAACTTTGACAAAAGGGTCTGGCACCAAGTTCTCCAACTTAGAAACGACCATTCCCCTGAAAACATACGATGCCTCAGACATTTTCAGTTAATGTTGACCTAGTATGAACGGTTACTTAGACAAGAGTTCCCGTAAATCATTAAATTACGCCTTTTTTCATCACCAATCAAAGTTTCTCTAAAACCCATTACCATACAATAACGATATGTGACTAGTTTGTTGCAAACGAATCTGGAAAACATTGCGGGAATAGGTGAAATTGCTCCTAACGAGCAATTTCTCCTTTTCCACAATGTATTCTGCCCTATCAGAAGATAATTCTTCAATTCCATCACATTTTGAAATGTCGTCTGCAAGCTCTTTCAATTTGGGACTGTCCAAGGCGTTCGGTAAATAGTTAAGAGAATGTAATAAAGAGTACACATATAACATACACATTAACGTTTTAGGCATCGTTTCTGGTCACACCCATTTGATTTGTAACGATTTTGATCTCAAATTTATTAATTCTAATGAATGATACATATCTTAACTGTAAACAGATTAATAAAAAACGGGTCATTAAGAGGTGTTCATCATGATTGCATCTGTTACAAACGTGATATTTATTTGATGTTCTTGCTCTGATTATACTTTTGGCGAAGTGTACATGTTAACGCCATTCATTGTTTACTTGTTATGTAGAAGTTACAAGGAAAATTGGGATTTCACTTTGTGGTAATTGCTCTATACTGGTTATGTGCAGATAAAAACAAAGCCAACACGTGTACATTGAATTATTAACGTTATATACCAATTCAAAGTTCCAAATAAACTCTGACCGGTTTCGCTTTGTAGTTTCACCATTTGTCCATACTGGTTCGAATTATCATATTGCCGCATTTATGAGGGATCTTAACATGTATCTACATATGACATATCAATCGTATCTACTCGGCAATCCCCGTAACAAGTCGGTAGATATAACTCGTAGGCATTACATGAATACACCAGAAATCCTGGGGTAATTCACCTTATTTCCGGCGGCTAACGCAAAATGCACACAGGCACTTAATATGTTTTTAAATACACACAAATTGGTTATATATCACAATTGAATGTTTGTTTTTACCCTTTTCATTAAAGATGACCATATCAACACATCTTTGATTAATATTTTGTCAATCGTATCTACTCGGCAATCCCCGGCTTGTGCCGGGGATTTCCGAGTAGATACGATTGCAAACGGACATGCCTTCGTTGCTGACCTACTTTCAAAAATGGCTTCCCATTACCTCCGAGGTTATTTTAAGAAATGGCCGAGGTGTTCCGAATGATAACATCAAATATACGTATACTGAATATGTTTTGAGAGACCACTCTTAAACAATGCATTAACATTTATCCAGACGAAGATGATCTTAACACATTATCACATGACGCCACATTTTTGCGTTTTGCCGTCGACGACTTTCAAAAAGCATTGTGACACAATGAGAAATTACTTGTCACAAGCAATTTCTCCTTTTACCACAATGCTTTTTTTTCTTCTATTCGCATATAACAACAGCAGAACTAAAAGATTTTTCACATGTTTACAAACCTTCTGTAAAGTCGTCTGCTCCAAGTAAAAGAAAAGGTGGTGTTATGTGGGAATGTGTCAAAACAGGACGCAGGTCATTTATTAAACTACTGTTGTGGCTTTCTGAATGACTGGCATCAGTATCAAACCTACATTGTCTTATACACAACGATTTTCTCTCCTTTCACATTTGGGCGTTTAAAACAAGAATGATTGTATAAAGATCGTCGAAATAATTGTTTTCACTGCAAGCAGCAATTCCTTGTCGGTTTTCTCCATTTCAAAAAGAGAAAACCTCACTCAATGATGCTGATCCCAATCTGAATGTAACATTTTGTAATAAGATATTCACAAAATGACGAATAGCTTTTTCTAGATTACCATTGCTTTAAAACCAAAGTATGGCATTTCCCTCATGTAAGTAAAGAAGATACAACCTTAAACTTTGCAGTAAAAATTTGTCAATAAACTTGATACCTGCCGAGACATAAAACCCGACTAAAATGGCGTGGGAATGACGTCACGCAGTTTCTAAAACCGGACTGGGACAGTCTGTTAATTGGAAACCGACATTCATTATACATAGCTACCTCCCCTTTATTGAATTAGATCTTTACTAAATGACAAACTTACGGTCGTCACAAAGCGGGTTAACCCATTACTAAACAATAAAAACATTTGATCATTTTGTCGTGACGAGCAATTTCTCCTTTTCCCACAATGTTTTCTGCCCTATCAGAAGATTGTTTTTTAATTTTATCACATTTTGCATTGTCGTCTGCAAACTGTTTCAATTTGGGACAGTCGAAAATCTGGCTTTTGATAAAGGGTTAACAGAGGCGAAAGCTCTGTAATTGTCATGCAACGGGAACACTTCACATGGGTGGGTTGAACATGATTTGTTTGTAAAGACAATATGTCCGTGAGAGTACAATGTACTTGGCGAGTTCATTTACAATTAGGGGTCGTCTGCAGTCGGACATCCAGCATTTAGAGCTGTTTTTGGACCAAGGGTGCGTCAGCATCTTAGTTCATTGAATTTACATACCACTTTTTGAGGGACGTTACTTTATCGATGCACAAACAGCGGTCTGGCCCCAATTACTCATTAAACATCCGACTTCACTGTGCGGACTAATACCTTCTTGGAACTAGGAATGTAGTCCTGATTTACTCGCTTTGTTTTTTAACTATATCATTATAACTGTTGCCTCATGGGAAATCGTAAAATGTCCAGATGTTCGAAAAATAGATTATCGTTCAGACTGTTCACAGAAATAATAATTCTATTAATGGTGTTAAAAAAGAGCAGCTGTTTTCCTCGAGATGTTGCCCAAAGAAATTTTCGAATATATCCTCAATCATCTTGCTTTAAACGCACCTTAGTACTTCAGCGCTATCAGCGCTTTGATTAGAAAGGATTTCAACTCATATTCGAATATCATTCTCAACATGATGGTGTCATGCAGTTGTGGTTTTTAATTTACTCATAGTAAGAAAGAATAAATTACTCGACACAACCGTATGTTCTTAGCCAAACTTTTCTATGGAAACTGAAACGTGCTTTATTAACCACCTTTATTCGAAATCATTCACAACTTTTCGATCCAACATAAATGTACATGTATGTTTTGACCAAGAGAATGAACAAGCTACTCTATATATCTGGACATTATTGTCCAATCTTTTATGGGTAAATCTGAGAGGGACTTTACTTACAATCTTTTCAACTCTCATTCGTATAATATTCATCTCACTGTGATTCAACGCGAACGAGGTTTTTGTTATAAGTTTTAGGAAGAAAGAATAATGACTGTTTACGTCCAAATATCCTCAACTAACCTACTCTGAGCGTATGTGAGACAGGGTTCCTGTTAACTAAGATATTTCGATATTGAATACCGATCTTCCCGTATCTTCATCATTCGATTAAAAAGAAGAAAAGAAAAGTTGGTGTTATCTCACCAGGGTTTTGATTCATGGACTGTCATACCGATTTGCTTTTCATTCCTTATCTTCTGGAAAGATATGGCTAGTACTCAAAAGAGGTAAGAAACACATATGAAATATCTTCAAAAATTGTGGCTTTGGACTATACTGTGTTTAAATTCAAAATGGAATTACAAATAATGGTTTCCTTTGTTTGAAGAGATGTATTTGGATTCGTCCGAAATTTGATCTAGGCTATGATTGATTTTTCCATGTACATAGTATTTTGATCCGGCCTAATACCGGAATACGCACGGACTTGAACCCCAGTTTACCACGTACGTCGGAGTAACACTTTTATGTAGCCTCTAACCCACGCGGTTTATTTAACATTTACTCAAAGAAGGACAGAAAGACTTTCCAAGTTAAGATCATCAAAATACGGTAACGACAATGTATGAACGATAGTCTATTCTATTGTTTGTTGATAGAAATCAATGCAACACAATCCATGTTGAAAATGAGATGATGTGAATCAATTACGATGTACGTTTAAAGATAGATCCCCTTTCCTTTTATGCACATCTATAACGGGGGTCTCCTTGGATAAGTGGTTAGATTGTAAGGGCCAGTTATCAATGGTCTTACGTCCAAATAGTAGCTTCGATCGTCGCAAGTCTGGTCGCAGGTCTAAAGTCCTACCTATCAACATTTTCCGAAACGTCGTAGCTACGATTATTGATAGGATGGCACCCAGAACTTGAAAAAAAAAAACCCCGGAATTGGATTTTCATGAGAGGTAGTCTCCCGGCTGGCTGACTAACATAATTGTTTGCCGATGGTTCTATACAGTCCTTATGGTCAGATGAGGTCTTCCATCACCATTAAGAGACGGGTATACCAACATAACGATCAACGAGCAAAGCGCCATCTTAATCACTGGGTCACCCAGGTCCTTTATATCATTTGTTAAGATTTCTTTTATCAGCAACTACTGCAGATGCTGAAAATGTTCGTATAATTTGAACCTGTAAATAATACACAGGTTGATCTAGGACGAACTATTACACATGCGCATTATTTTGTCCGCGCTGACTGACTGAGGCCGATGGTTATACCCAGTGAGAACCAGCCGTTATGGGTAGTTAAAGATGCTATCTTCCTTTCTCACACATACGCCATGCACCACTAAAACACATAACTATGCTTAACTTGGTGTGGGGGCCTCCGTGGCCTAGTGGTTAGAGTACAGAACTTGAAATCACATGGCCCCTCTCCGCGTGGGTTCAAATCCTGAGAGGGATATGGATTTTCATGAGAGGCAGTCTCCCAACTGACTTACGGAATGTCGATGGTTCTACCCACCTTGACCAGCCCTTATGGGCAGTTGAGTATGGGGTCTTCCTCCATCATTAATAGTCGGGCATCGCTACATAACTGAAATAATGTTGATGTGATGTAAAACCCATATGAAAAAAAAAAATAACTTGGTGTAAAGACGAAAGCGATATCAAACAAACTCCTCACAGTGATCTCCCTTTATGGGGATGATCACTGCCCAATCGGAACTACTCAGGTATTTCCGTGAGCTGTGAAATACACCTCGGATATAAGTGTAGGGTTACACTTTTTCGGGTAAATCGGCATCCGGCAATTAACACATTTTCTAAGCGTGCAAGTTAAGTAGTTCAATATGTATGGAAGGGTTGGACATCCTTTTAAACAATCTTTTTATCATTAACTCATACCAAATGGCGAAATTGTGGTTGTGACATGTAAAGTTGTTTCCTCAATCAAATTTAACGACTTTTTAGATTTCACATTTAAGATCTATTTCTAAACACGAAAGTGAAGTGACGTCATTCCGCTGGGAATCAATATGGCGTCATCCCTATTATTTCAGAGGTGTTTTCATTTGATAAACCCGATGTGTTCAGATTGACCACTGCCATCACAGATGTCACATGACCACCGATTTAGAAACGAAAATGGCATAACAAGATGGCGGCGAAACTAAAAAATGTAATCCATTAGTGCTTTATTTATAAACAAAACCAAATTTTTTTTTCAACTTAACTGGTCAGAAATCAATACAACAAGGTATTGTTACTAAATTAACTAAGATATCCGGTAATCTCTTAACAAAACAGCATCATTTGAATTTCATCCAAATCTGGATGAAAAATCTTGTGGTGGCAGTGGTCGATGCAGCGTAGCAAGGGGAGATTACTGTGAGGAGTTTGATCAAACACAACAAATAGCATTTTCTGTTGTGTCCTCAATCTGTAATCGATTGATATGAATTGTGTTAACCCTCAGAATGCTGCATAATTTTCTAAAACTAGATTTGGGGTTGTCTGTCTTTCCAAAATATTAAATACATGCGTAATTTTGATTGGGCAAGGTACCCAGGGTAGCAAATAGGTTAAATAACAGGCCAGTCGCCATGTTACTTGGCGGCTGGCCTGGATCTAACCTGTTTGCATTAGCATGAAGTCGGTTCCAGCACGTCGTATAACATTTGTTCATGTCCCGAATCCGTGATCGATTGATGTGAAGAACTGTGTTAAGAGAGCCGTCACGATTTATTCAGCCGGTAGCCCATTCGAGGGTGCTCATGTTTTATAGCCGGGCTGTGTAAACAGACTTTTCTGGCGCACGATAAAACATAAAACGACACGGGGTCCCATAAACTGTGCCATAACTACTCCTGGATTGACAGAGGTGACACAAGTATGGCCTATCTTTGTGATTACCAAGACTTTTATACGAGAGGGCTGTTGTCTAATTTCTTTCTTATTAGTGTATTATCTGTATTGCGAATACCAAGCCTTCTTTTTTTTAGAGAGAACTCTTCCCGATCGTCTTTCTTATCAGTGTGTTACCTAGTGAAAGAAATACCAAATTAAAAGAAAATAATAGATACCACTTTGGTACCCTTTTCTTTTTCACAAAACATGTCGTATGTATTATGACTCATCAATTTAGAATATCACATTGTAAATTTGTCTGCGGCTCATATATAAATACAAATCGTATTCGGAATTATTTACACTCGTTTCGTTCGCAAACTTTGTGTTTCCTCTTAGAACACAGAGATTGTTTGCGATGTCATTACATTATGCTTTGTGCAACTTTCAACAGCTTTCAACAGCATTGCAGCTATATGACAACTACATGTGCATATTCCTTTGCTATTTGTCTACATTCCAGTTATAGCATACCGGATGCATTTTTAAAAGACCACCGTCTGATGTCAATAATCGTTGAACTACAGCTACCCAACCATTTTGGATATGATGGTTTTGTATTGATTTGCCTATCACTAGGGTGTGTGACTCTGTGCTGAAGTGATAGTAAAGGTTGCCGTGTTTAGCTGGGTGTGTCGCAGGACCGATCCTCGAGCACCACCATAATAAAATAGAATATAAAAGAATAGAATATAATAGAACAAAATATAGAAAAGTCTAGTTTCAGACGAAAGTCTTTTATCCCTAAAACGATGTACATATAAGATATATGAATATTGATGATTTTTTCAAAGTTCTAATCTTTACGAATTATTCAATGTTCTAATCTTACATTTAAAGTTACATTGATTGTTCAAAGTTCTTATCTAGCATCTACTCTTCTTTCCATGAATTCCAATGATTGTATTTTAGACAGTTTTCATGAAGATGTAAGTCGCCTTTCTTGTTAAATATATATTCTGAACGTGTTTTAAAGTGAAGGAAAAATGCTCTCAAATTCAGGGTCTTCCCCATACAGTAGTAGAGATACACTGTTCGCTGTGATATGAAGTTTGGGCACTGAAACAATGCATGGTATCTTTTTTTCATTTCCACTTCGAAGTATAATCCTTATGACCAAGGTTCACGAGTATGTTAAACACCTTATTGAATCGAATCATTGGCATCGTACGACCATGATTCACCGGCTCATAACAAATTCATTTTCTAATAGAGCTATGCTAATCTTCCTCGGTGAAACTCACAAATGTTTAGGAGGCGATCTCTTTTAATCCAGCCTTTGTTTTCATACACGAACGAGTCTGCTAAATAATGAGAGTTGGATTGCATTGCATAAACACCAGTATGAGTAATGAGGAATTCAGGGTTTTAACATTGGACCCTACTGTTTCAAGTTAAACATGTAACAATTTGCTGCCCGCCAATCAATCCACTCCGACCAAATCCAAAATGCAGTTGGGAACCGATCAGCAAGCAGCGAATCGTCTCATGGCCAATTAGAACGACGCACGGTTGATTTGCTTCCGTTGTAATAATTATTTCAAATGCTGTGTACAGGAAATACACAAAAACCGTTTGTATTAAGGATATTGTTTCGAACTTTTTTATTTTAAATCGACTGTGACGGACGCCAGAAGCTTATAAAGTCAAATCTGCACTCGATGTCTGCTTTCTTGATGCATGGCCAGTTATCACGTCGATTTGAGATTTAGTCATGACATTTTCACCTTGTTGCTTACGGGATTCGAACTCAAAACCTTCGTTAACAGAGGCCAATGCTGGATGATATAGACTGTAGTAGCAAAACAAATTCTCGGAAGCGGTTAGATACATTCCCCGTTATTCCTAAATCAACCTAGATCGTTTTTTCTTAAGCATTATGATATATTTTTGTCGCCAATCGACCTGTACTTTCTGGAAGTCAATCGTAACTACTCGGACCTCTTCGTTAACTGGGAAAATAATTGTTTTTATTGGATGAATCCGATGATATCCCATTGTTCAGTTGTTTATCTTTGTCGTAAGAATAATTTCCGTCACATAATTCAATAAAGTCGATTTTACACGATTAATCCATCTTGACTCGCTGATGAAGATTAATCATGTGGGGAATGGTCGATGGTACGAAAAGAATGCTTCCAATGCTCGAAACATATGGGTTTTTTTTCTTTCTTTTCTTTTTTCATTTCTTTTATTTATTTATATTTTTACAATGGCTTCTTGAAGGTTTGATTTCACAGGTGTGTTGAATCGAATTTCTCAAATTGATAGATTAATTAACCATGCCGAGGGTTCAATGCAAGACTATAGTAAGTGCTTCATAAACATGAATCACTTACTATAGTATTTCATTTAACCCTTGATGCGTCGGTTTATTTATATCTTTTGTTTGGGGAGAGGTTGTATACGTTTATATCAATGGAAACAATTTCTGTTAGAAAGACATCCGTAATCACGTGTTGATGTATTTACACGTGACACAGGAAACACGCGCGGAGTAAATTAGACTTGGTGTTGACAGAGCATGCGCGTGGCTAACTTCTGTACGTCGAGTAAAGCCAAAAATAGCCCACTAATCTTTACCGCGGGAGATAAGGAACAGAACAGAACAGAACAAATCTTTACTTTGACCCAAGTACATAAGATACAATAAGGGTTTGTGGTCATGGAACCAACGAAATGGGGACATTTTATTAACTCTTTTCCACCTGCAGACGACATTTTTTATTTTTGCTGGAAGCAGACAACTTAAGAAAATCGTTGTAAACATGTGAATTATACTGAACCGCGTGGGTAACTTCTGTACGTTGGGTAAAGTTGATAATGGCCCATTAATCTTTACCGCGGGAGATATTTTGTGTGCATGAAACCAACATAAGGGGGACATTTTTATATTAACTCTTTACCACCTGCAGACAACATCATTTTATTACTTGAAACAGACTACTTTAGAAAAGCTTTGTAAACATGTGAAAACCCTTTCAGATCTGCTGTTGTGATATGTGAATAGATTAAAAAAGCATTGTGGCAAAAGGAGAAATTGCTTAAGACGAGCAATTTCTTCTTTTGCCAAGATGCCTTTTGAAAGGTGTCTGCTGCGAGACACAAAAATGTGGCGTAATGCGATAATGTTTTAATAAGAAGATACAATTTTATAATTTAATCGGGCCGGATTTGAAGAATGACCTTTGTTTTGTGTAGACAATATGACAATGTAGTTTTCGGAATGACCAGCGATGTCATCTGTCTTAATCCTGTCGTTTAAGGCAGAATACCCATAATCCGCCATTTCGATACTTATTCTTTCGTCGGATTACTTCGGCCAATCTCGGTATGCATCGGTCTGGGCCGAAACTATTCGCATTAAACCGAAAAGTTCCGGCCCCGATCGACGTATGACGAGAACGACCGAATTATGCCGACGAAAGAATGAGATTCAAAATGACGGAATACGGGTACTCTACGTTAATCAAAGCTTTCCGCGTTTTTGAGAACAACGAGTCTTATAAAAGAAAGTTACATTTAGTTCGGAAGGGTCCCTTGACGACAAACTCTATCGTTTTTCACCTTGTTGTCTACTTTGTTTTCATTAAAACTATTTATCGCAGCAGTTTTCTCAAACTGTCTGCCAAACCTTTCTTTACGGACGTGTCACAACTGTAGGCCTATGTCTATCGAGATTGGTGAGGTATCCACGTTGTTATACTTTTAATTATTTTGCCTTAAATTGCCATATCAAAGAGATGCTTTTCATATTTACCGGACCATTAGTGTATCAAAAATTGAACTCAAGCATTGACCATGTTTAAGCAATATTGATAATTACAATGTGTAAATACATGTCCATGGGATGACCGAATCTATATTTGAAGAACTTGTAGCTAAACCCTTTCCCCCAAATTATACATGTTTATTTTGTAAAGTGTTATGGCAATAAGACATGTTTACAGTAACGTACCAAGATTAAAGTACAGGTGTCTCGTATCATAACCTCGTTTCGGTTCATATTCTTTCCTGCGTTTAATCTAAAATTATTGCGAGAAAAATATCTTGTCAATAAAAATATTGACTGGTCACCGATATGTAACTTAAATACTGTTGAAACTCGCACAAAAACAATACAATCACGGTATTGATCCGACAATAGAAGCCTGTGTTTAAACCGGCTCGACAACTTTATATACAATCATAGATGTCACACCATGCTGGATCAGAATACATTCCCGTCTTGGATCTTTATTTACATCTCATCATTGTACAGTCATAAGACACATTTATTCCATAAAAGTTCATTTCATATAAGATACAATGCCACCCCATTATTGAGTTATAAGAGATGGGTCTAGATGAGATAAGATTCAAGGCAAAAAAATATTAATTGAAGATGTAAACAAATCTACCCATTTTAAACAGGAAATCATAATAATAGTAAGATAGATGTGATATACAAAACATATAAAGTATTGTCATTGCATTATACAGTTGTATTTACAAGTAATAATGAGATAAAAATAGAAACGATTCTAACGTCCTTGTAAACTTCACGTATTGATCCTCACCAAACCTGCTCGTATTCTCGGCCATTTTTTATTGACGCGCCCCCTTTTATTTACATGCCATTGTCAAAGGGATACACATTGCAGGGCTCGGTGAAAAATAGCCGGAATATTTCGTCTTCCTTTCGTAATTAAATTTCGACAAGTCAAGAAAGTCTGTTCCACGCAACAATACACTCTACACTGTAATCGTTTCTAATGGTGTTCCAGACTCGTCTGTTCATTCCGAGAGAAATATAACATAAAAAACGTATTTAAAAGAAAGCTTAACAAAAGTTCCCAGAAATTATGGGATTAAACTTCATTTATACCGAATAGGACTTTTAAGAATGTTGTTGAAAAAAGAACTTCATCATGCAAACACTTTTGTCCACTTTCCAACAATGATTTCTATCCCACCACATTAATGGCTAGCAAGCGTAAGCCAACAAACGCTTTTAATCAGAAAAGACAAAACAGTTATCTTGCAAGGTATTAAGAGAAACCATTTCTCAAACCTTTATTTACAATATTGAGTTATGGTAAAGACTTCTCCCTCGAAACACATAAAGAGGTTTTAAGATAAAAAAAAAAGCCACTATTAGTACTCTATAGATAACGAAACATCTTTATTTGTACATCTAGTTTATACAATAGCCCCAGAGGATGTGTGACAAGCCATCGAGCGAACAAAGAATCCATCGAAAATCATGAATTGCCTTTCGTAAACCAATAGCATTGTCAGTTTGTGGCTCTAACAAAAGCGTGACAATATACGAAGTAAAAGTGTATGTTCTCTCTTGTTTGAGGTGTCAGCAGTAATAATAAGGACATAAACTATCGATTAAGTTGCCGGCTTTCTTGGTGACATTCTGTCATATCTTCTGTATCAATCCAAATAGATGTCTTTTTTTAATCTATGAGACGTCATATGGGCCAAAATGCCTAAATTTTCCTTAGTGTTTTAGTTCTCTGGTTCGCTTGTTCATTTTTGAGGATGTTATGGACAATTGTCAGTTTAAGTTGCCAAATAGGGATCCTCGTCAAAAAAAGGTTTTATTTTTAATTCATTCGGATCATCAGTGGCTGATACAATGTTTTGATATGGGTAAAGGAAAAAGACTTTTTTTTTTCAATAAGCAAACGTCTTTCGAATAAAACGTTACATTTTACTAGATAACAAAACATAGTCGGCAATTTGTAAAATCCTATTTTGGGAAGTTGCTCTCGTTTTATAGCAGATCAACTATACTGTAATATTTCCTCCTTCAAAGAGAACCCGCATTGTAACCCTTATAGTGATGGAACCAACTTCATGCTTATGCAAGCAGATTTAATCCAGGCCAGCCGCCAAGTAAATTGGCAGCTGGCCTGTGACCTAACCTATTTGCTACTGTGGATATCTTTCCTCATCATAATGAAGCAGACATTTTAGGTTTTGAGAAGCAGACGACACAAAAATATATTTTAAGAAATTTCCCAGCATTTGAAGGGGTAATCATGTATTCCAATTGGTGTTTGTGTTCACGGAGGATTTTATTTGGCTTTCTAGTGTTGGTTGAAGTGTGATTACAACAATGATATTTGCCATTCGTGGGGTTTCTGATCGAGAAATCGAGCGTTTAAGTGTACGATTGGAGACTGAAGACTCTTTCCTTTTTCATTATGCATCACATCAAGTAAAATGACGAGAACGAACACTTTTATCTATGAACGAAAAATGTACTGTTAAAGGCACATCAAAGGGGAGGAGTACAAATAAATAACTGAAATCTATATGGAGTTCTTTTATCATGTTTATAAAAGTCACGAGAATTGGTTTAGAAATGCATTGAGAACCTATTAATGAGACTAATCTAAAATAAGTTATTTTGTGCTTGAAATATAGTTGTCTCCAGTTCAATCATGTTTATCAACAAACTGTTTGTTTACATATTCAAAATAACAAATTTTGATTGGTCGGTTCAAAAATGTGTGTGGCAACTGTCAAGGTCAGAGGTGAAGAATCAAGAAATCTGAATTATGAAACTTGCTAATCTGGGTAATTTGTGGTTTACTTTCACATGTAAGTTGTGCTGATGGTGTTTACTGGTGATAACTATTTGAATCTGTCCAAAAGTTTACCAAATAATATAGTTTGATATACTCCTTTAATGGGCCTTTAAATAAATCCTTGAGCCATTGATTAAACTGTTGGGTCATGGCGTTCAAGGATGTTTCGTGTGATTCAACGTTTCGTTAAATTTTAAGATGTGTATGTGTCACTCTCTTGTTAATGCGATTATACTATATAGTTGTCTGTATGAGGAAATGGTTATTCTATCTCAAAACATCTTTGATGACTTTCTTTGAGTGGAACAACAAGGGTTTAAATTGGTCAAAACTTGAGTTGATCGAATATAGATCAATACGATGTAGTTTTATATGCATATACATGGATCTCTCTCCCTCTTAACCCTTTCGGTGCCAAATATTTCTACAATTGAACGCTCCAGCGCCAAATATATTTGGATATTTATCAAAATTGATACCAGGCGAACTAGAATACTCATAACTTGAAAATTAAAAGACGATGACCTGAAATTTTCAACATGATTTGTTTATTGTATGATTGGTCGCATTAATGATTTCTCATGATACAAGTCATAAAAAAGTCAAATGGTCATCTGAATAATTATAATTGGATTTTTTTTAAATGTAGGTTGCATCAATCACTTTAAGAACGATCTTTTAAGAAATTGACAGCAACTAGATGCTGTATGACTGTTATAATATTAAATAAAAATATAACTGTACAGTCAACAGCTAAGGCCAATAGCTTTTAAGGTTGAACCATTCTAACAAACCATACTTTAAATAACTGCCCGATTTATAAAGACAGAACATGGGGAAACAACAGTCGCTTGGTGGGGTCAGGTTTTTCTCCATCTCTCTTTGTAAGAACTAATTTACCTCATTGGGACTACCACGGATCTTTTATTTCGATGAGAATTGCCCCCCATCTCTGAACTTAGGAAAAACGAACAATTTATCTCCCTCAACATCCGAGAAGATTTTCTAGGTTATTCAAAAAATTGAACACGAATGTTTACTACATTTGGAAACATAAATAAAAACGTGTACATCTAACATATAGACAAAGACATAGACAAATTTTAGACAAATTTATGGACATACTTAGGTTAATTGACGCTTCTCGAATTAATCCTGCTTTCAATAGATACGTATAGTTGTATTCATACAACAATGCAAAACAGCATTGTTTCAACAATATTTTATTTCGTCTTTCAACTTCCCTTTTCTGTGAACGAGCGCCTTTGATTTAGGTATGAGGTACATAATGTAACTTTATTGCGGCATCACGTGTAAGAAGGTCCAGACATTGGACACCAGAGAATATGTTGGTTTAATGGTCGATTGTTTCGTTGAGGCAAAGCGATAGAAAAACGCAAACGAATCATCTTAACTATAATACAAACAACGTACTTTTATCTACCAAAGACTTGTGGTACAAAACGCGAACAAGACAACTAGATAACTTAAAGAATTAACACTCAATGGCATATTTAAAAAAAAGAAAGGTACGAAACGCATGCTAGACTCCTTAAAGAATAAACAATCAATGGTATATATTTTTTTTAGAAAAAAAACTAGGAAACGCAAGGTAGACAACTTAAAGAATTAGCATTCAAGGGAATGTTTTACCTTGTCTGCAATAAATGTTAAGGCAAACATATAGGGACGAGTTTTTTTCGAATTTCTACATAAAGAAACAGGGACCGACTAACGCTTAATGAAAAATTCAAAATCTAAAATTTCTCATAACCTATCAAAGTCAAACTTGAATTTGTTAAAACTCCTTACGACACGCAGACAAATATTGTTTTACTTGAAATAAATGACTTTAGAAATGATTTGTAAACATGTGAAAACCTTTTTCAGTTCTGCTGTTGTGATATGTGAAACGATTGAAAATGCTTTGTGACAAAAAGAGAAGTTGCTTGTGACAAGCAAATTCTCCTTTTGCCACAATGCGTCTGCGATAAGGCGCAAATATTTGGTGTAAGGAGGTAATGTGTTATCTAGAAACAATGTATTCAATTTAATAACACCCGGAAATCTATAAGATTCAATGCCTCTTTTTATCGTTATTCTTGACGTTGTCTATATCTTTAGACCCTTAATGACCAACATATACATGAAAACATTTTGAGTCAAGGAGAAAATGCCTGTCACGAGCACATATTCCTTTTATACAATGATTTGCCCTGAAACTCCGTGTGGTGATACTCATGTCGTTGGGTCCCAATGGTTGTGTAGCGGATCTGTCCTCACACATAGGGTACCTTGGTTTGAACCAGGGTTCCGCACATATTCTCTTCTGAATTTTATGAAATCAAAAGGATACAATCATTATTTCTATATGAATGATTTATTATCAAACTTCTTTATGAACAAGACTAATATAAGACTAAAAGAGAAATTGCAAACAAACATGAAAGATATGTATTTTTCAATAATTCTATAAACTATTTGCATTTTCCATCGCTATTCTTAATGTTGTCTTATTCCTTAAGCATGTTGGCCCTCAATGTCTAACATATACATGAAATCATTGTGAATCAATGTGGAGGAAATGCCTGTCACGAGCAAAACTCTTTTTAACACAACGATTTCCTAATACCTCTTAAACAATACTACCGTGCGTGACAGTGGTCCGGGGTAGAGTGTTGGCCTCTGGACACGAGAGGCGTTGGTAGGAATCCCATGAGAAGCGGGATCTGCCTGGCGACCTCTCATTAATCCAAGAGTACTGCTTATATAGCGAGAAGCCAGTAATGGTTATGTATTCAGGAAGCAAAATTGAGAGAGGTTTGTTTTAATTAGAGGAACGTGTTTCACAATCGCTATACAATAAATAAGTTTGAACTTAAGTAAACGGCGCCACCCTTTGTTTGTTGTGACAGATTACGCTTATCGTTTACAGATGCTGTCTATTATGTTTGACTAGACTTTTTTAGTTTTCTAAGACGTGAGTTGTCGAGAATCGCATTTCGGTGTGAGTAAAGTCAATATTGACTGTCGATCAGCGCAACTTTGTAGCAATTCGAGTAGAGAACTTGATAACTGGACTTTTGCCTGCTTATTACAGGGGACTTTTCTCTCATACGCCATCAGTATGGTATTGTGTTTATGATCATTCGAAAAGAATGGAATTTGCATTTTATGACTAAAATGCCCTTTGCACCACAATAAACTCGTTATTTACACGTTTTCTGGTTGCGTCTTTAATGACTCAATGAAAAAGTTCTTGCAGCAAATTCCTCGAAAAATACAACATGATTAATCCAATGACAACAAAAATTAAATTTATCCCAGGTAACATGATATCGACACAGGCTCAATTGCTAAAATATGGTCACCCAGTGTCATTTATAATTTTTTCCACTTTACTTCAAAATCGTTCAATAGAGACCAACATGGTATTTAAATGAATAATTGATTTAAGCCTTATCGAATGATTCATAGATAAATTGACCATTTGTGTTCCAACGTCATATTGAAATAATTTCAGTTCCTTTTTTTCAGTTCAATTAATATCAATCAATCAATTCGCATTTGCAAAAATTGCAAAAAAAATTGCCTTCGTTCTATTATTTCGGCCATGTCTATTAAATTGAATATAGCAAAAAGCTATCGTTTTAAGCATTCAGGTGGAATTATCGGCCATACTCATGCAATCCTGCAAACTTAACCCCACCCTATAAAGATCGGGAAAGAATAAGTTGCAGTGCTGCCTAGGAATTACCAAGGCCATTGATAACAATCGTAACTTTTCTGGTGTTTTTGCAGTCTTAATTCTACCTCTTGCGGACCAATACAAATTGGTCTTAGCCTTTTATCGTGTTTTTCTGCTCGTTTCACAAACTTGTCCGCGGTATAAATGTTTCAAGTAGCACTAGCAAATAACCTATATCTACTTTTACGTTGATACGTTGTTCAGTCATATTTGACCATTCACAAAGTGAAATTATAGAAAAGTTAGAAGAATAGCGGACAAGTCTATCTTTTCAATAATAAAAGAAGGGAAAAATAGAAAAGTTCCTCAGGCTGCTTTCGCACCATCAAAGAAAGACCAATCCAGCTTTCGTTGCGGTACTAGAGTGTGAATAGCTGCTTAACATTAATGCACCGATTCCACTTCGTACCCAAATAAACTCGTTTTTCACAGACTGTATTGGGCAGACGATCCATCATTCTTCCATCGTGGAGTGGCCGACATTCATCATTCATGACGAAATTGGCGGGAAATCACTCCACCGGAAGAGGCTGACAAATCACCCTCACCGTACTTTGATTACCTTATCGAAGATTGACAACCATTCATATCTAATAATACTTCTGTCCCAGCGCCCTCTATACAAGCCGGGAATAACTACGGAGCACCCACCATCCGTGCCATGTTTATGTGAAGTCTTCCCGTATGCAGATATTAATGATTGATACGAATTAAAAGTATGATAACTTTTTGAACCTTTTGTTTGTGATGTTGTGTGCAACTCAATCTATACAATGTCACAGTGGATTCTAAGATTTCTGCAGCAGGGTTCTATTTTACGGAAAAGGAACTATCATTGCATCAAATATTCATTGAGAGTCGAATGGAAGGCTATAGTAAGTGTTTAAAAAACACGACGCGTTGAGCTGAACTCTCGGTGCATACCTGTATGTACATTAAAAGTTTTTTTTCAACAAGTTTGTCTTTCACACTGATCGGAAAACATCCTCATCTTATCAGTAAACTAATTCTTTAAACGAAACTACAATGCATTAGCAGCCGTGACAAATCTCGAACCACCTCTCGGTTCGGAAAATTAATCCGAAGGCCAGCGTTAAAGCCATCAAAACTATCTGGTTAATTCAATGGGACAACAAATGGACATTACGCTTGAACATCCCAGAAAGAAATTCGTGATTTGTTGCGTTGCTTCCGAAGGTAGAGTATCGTGTAAGAGTCCCGCAGTGTCTCGGACACATACGTGCTCGCGAAACCTTACGAACGAATGCATGATAACAATCATTTAATGTCGTTTTCAATCTGAACTTGATACTATATGTACAGATGTATCCAAGTTCTTTCTCTACAAGATCATTCCACAGGCCCCCTTTTAGCAACACTGTTCTAGATTTATCATGTATAGGTGACCTTGTTTCCCCCAATTTCATGGTCGTTGGACAATACATTGGGCTCTTCCGTTACAATTCGGAAGAAACGGAAGAATCCGAGTATTTCGTTTCCGGTTTCGATTACGTTGTACAGATTGACAGGCTTTCGGTCTCAGTTAGAGCTTGACATGGTTAATTGGGAAATCATCCGACATATTATTTCTTGTCTTCAGTTTTAAAAAACTGGAAAATAATTTTTACGGTTATACTTTGTTCTGATTTGCGCTGTAACATACTGTTTACAAAAGAGGATGGACTACATGTAGTTTCATGACAGAAGAAGAACATTACTTTCAAGATATGAATTTGACCCGCATTTCTCTTAAAATAATTTTCAAACTTCCCTTTGATTGATTGATCCCTGAATTAAAGAGGAGTCATAAGAGTGTAAATATATATAAGGCATGCAATGTTCACTACATTTTCAAAACAAAACAAAAGTGGTTCTTAGTTAAATCATTAATTTACAATTTTTAGCGGACATCTTTGGGGTTTAAGACGGTTCTGCCTTTCCTTTCTCTCTGTTTTTTCTTCTTTGGAGTATCAAACTATAAAAGGGCCGCGTCACGCGAAAATGGGCACTCGGACATAAATAGAAACCACTGACTCGGCTCTTTCTTAGCGCTATTATTCCAGCATCTAGTCACGACAGTTATCATTTGTATTTATTTAAAGGTAAAACTTGATGTCCTCTAAGATGGCAAACAGTGTAACCCCAGACCAGCCGCCACGTCAGTGACGTGGCGGCTGGTCTGGGGCTACACTGTTTGCTATGTCCGAGTGCCCCTTTTCCCGTGACGTGGCCCAAAACACCATTAGCATACCCAGATAATTGTTAAGCTCGTTCTAGCTATGCTTCGTTGCGGACACTGTTCGTAAGATAGTAAATACACATGAAACGTGAGAAAATGTAATCATATGAATAAGACAATTTTGACATTGCATTAAATCCATTTCTTGATAATTAAGTATTTTGTTCTGTAGCATATCATTAACATTTTCACATCACTCTTACGTTATGTCCTATCTAGACAATACGAACACATGTCTGTAAAGGTTTACTCGACATCGTCTTGTATATTAACTGACCAGTGAAGCCAGAACAAATAGTCCGCGAATTATGTTTACCGGATTGTGCGCGATTGTACATTATGATTAATAAGGGAGCGGTGCCGTTATAAATGTTTCGTGTAGGGACTGCCTTCAAGGAGCCGCACTCACCCAGTCACATTAACCTTATGGTGCTGGAACAGACTTCATGCTTATACAAACAGGTTAGCTCACAAGCCAGCCGCCAAATAAATTGTTTGCCTGTTTGCTACTCTGGGTATATTTTCTCATCGGAATCAAGCAGATATTTAAATGCTCATAAAGGAGACTGGTGCAATATCAAACTATATTATATTCTAAACTTTTGGTCAAGTTTAAAAGGTTATCACCAAAAGACCTATCAGCACAAATTGAACGTGAAAGTCAACGAGAAATACCAGATTAGCCAGTAAATAACTCAGATTGCCAGTTTCTTCAGTGTGTTCATTCTGCATTGTGATCGACAGGTGCGCGTTAGCACAGATATTTTTCTTCGACGAAAATATTCCTGTATATTTTCCTATTTGCTAGGTGGATAGTGATTCATATGCTATTTTAACCTGTTTCGCAATCAATTCCTTGGGTTATACTTACAAAGTAATTTATTTTTGTATGTTTCTTTTGTGATGCGGTGCGTAGGTACCAAAAAAGCCATATCGCGCCGTGGTGCGTCGTAGTACAGGGGTCTGTCGTTACTGATGACGTAGACCCCTGTACAGGAAATCACGTGACCATTACACGCGATATAAGGACTTGCCAATATCCCGGCACGCAAGTTTCTATTCCGGTCTGGGCAACTTCCTTTCACATCTATAACATATTAACCGCCTTTTATAGCTTGTTAAACAATCCACAGCAGTCGATTCGGAAACAAATAACTTCATAACCCCAAGTTGTTTACCGCGTGTAAGGAAGAGTAATGATATATTTATTCATTCTTTAATTTTCGAACGTTATTGGCATAGATAATAGAATCATGGTCTTATTTTGATTTACAGGACCGTTTTTCAAAGTATACCCTATAACTGTACATCTGACGTGCAGTTTTAAAGAATTTATTTTTGAATTCCAAATTTCATCACATTTGTGAAAAAGCGCCTGTTGTAGGTTCAGAATGCATCATGGGAAATTAGTAACACTTTACTGTTATTTAGTTAAATGGGTTTAAATCTCTTTAAAAGCAGTATATTATAATCATTGTTAGTAGTTCTTTTAGTATCATTACTAATATCAAGCTTAACCAAGATATGAAACATAGTCAATTATTCTGTTATGATTCCTGTGAGTTACATGTTAATTTGGTTGAGAGACTTCAAGCCCCAGCCCCATATCAGCCTTTAATGTGCACAGTTATATAAATCGGCCCCTCAACCAATATAGGCGTACATTGATATGAACCAAGTTAGTTTGTCTTCTCCCACTCATATTTCTTGCCAAATGATCTTCTTCAGTATTATCTTCACATAGCCGGATCCAATCTATCTTTGAATAACGTCGTCTTCTCTTCTTTTGTACAACTCGATACATTTTATGCCTTAAGTACAAATGAAGACTTTTTTTTTTAAAGTAAGCATTCCAAAAGGGGGTGGCCAAACCTAATGTGGAATTTTGTAGCAAGACTCTTTTGTCATAACCTATTCTTTTTCTTTTTATATTTTCATAAATCACGGAGAGAATTTTGGCAATAAGGTATTTTTAAAGAAGAACTGCCTTAGTCTGTGTACATTTGTGTCAATGTTTAACCATTTGGGGTGTGTGTTTTATCTGTGATTTGTATCATGTATGCACACGCATGCATAAAAACGGAAGTCATGACGCATTACACCCGCCATTTTGAATTGATAACACATTTCAACCTTTATGTAGAGCATTGAAGTTTTATTTCGAATTCTTAATGACCATCTCCGTGGCATCACAAAGCTTCTTTGATATGATTTTGACATATATTTACAAATTTGAGAGCTCATATCATGTATGATAGGCTTTGTATTACAAAACAACATAACTAATACATAGGCGAGTTTATTCTCTAACAATGCTAAAGCGCCATTTTCTAGAATTTTTCCGATTCTTTACGCTAGTTGTTCACTTATTTACGATACCAAGCCAATTTGCCAGGACTATTGCTATGGGATTCATCATGGAAGTTGTTCGTTTTTTCACGATGTCAAGGCAATTTGCTAATACTTTTGCTTATGAATTCAAGGATTTGCAAAATGATGTTGTTTCTGTTACTTTGTATTATAGATAATTGTACAGATATATTTTTGTCTTCAACGTTTTAATCGCTCTCGTAATTCGTATTTGATTGATCATGTACATGTTTCATATTTGAACATACTTATAGAAATGTTGCAATTGTACATGAATGATACATAAATAATTGATATGTGATAAGTTAGGAGACATCGCCTTGTTAAAGGACACCCTACAATGAAATAGTCAAGGCATCATCTGAGATCAAACATTGGTAACCACAACAACCAACGGTGTCTTAAATCAAATCAGAATTTTTACTCGACCTTCTTCATAATATAAGTTGAATCCAAGGTGTCTTTGCTTACACAACAATGAAGGAGAGCATTTCGCTATTTATAAAACAGACAGCTGCTAAAGTGATAGAATTCAACTCTCCTTATGATATGCTAATTCTCTAAAGCCGGCAAATAGCATTTCCATGTTCCTCTTTCTCGTCTTCATCCGGCAGACTTGAACTATCCTCTTGAACATCTGGCTTGCTGTACTGGACAGTTTCAAATTGGGCTCGTTACTGGGGGAAGGGTCAATTATTTTAAGTTTAACTCTGTTTTCAACAACATGTTACTGCACTTTTCAAACATAACAAGAAATGATCAACCAATATTTCGACAAATGGTTTTCAGACAGACCATTGACTGCTTCTTTCCCACATGTACAGAATTGTGCAGTGATAGGAGATTAATAAACCAAGTGCTTTTTGGCATTATACAAAAGAGGCTCGTAAAAGGTACTTTACAAAGAATATCTTTAGAACCATGCAGCTTTCCAAAATCTTTTATATCATAACAGCTTTCGAGTTTTCCAAGTCAGCAATTTTATTGATACAATTTCATAAAGGCTTCTTTCCAAGATAAAAATACCTAGAATTCATTTTCTTTTTTTAAGCGTCGGACATAAATTTAGAACTTGCATTATTCCGATTGCTACAGTGATGTTCCAAGTCCTTTGGAACAAGTACGTTAGTTTCTAGTTTTGTTTGCCACCTTTGCATATTTTTCGTCATTATTCACTCGATATCTTATAGCAATTACGGAAATCCTTGTATTCATCATTGCCATGGGTTTTTTTTCGCTCTGACTCGAGCTTCCTTTCTTCCCTTGTCAAATATCTGTTAACCCTTTACTAAACGCAACATTTTCGACTGTCCCAAATGGTAAGAGTTTGCAGACAACATTTAAAATGTGATGAAATTGGAAAATATTCTTCTGACAGGGAGTAAAAACATTGTGTGAAAAGGAGAAATTACTCGTTACGAGAAATTTCTTCCTTTCTCACATGGTGTCCAGGTCGTCTGAAACAAACTGGAGAAATGTCGTTATAGTTTGGTAAAGAGTTAACTTGACGTGCAGTTTACGACAACCAATTCCTTACAAAGCACAAATATGTTAACATTTAACATTTTTGTTCTCGACAATTTCTTCATGTCGTGTCGTCTGCAGTTGTTTCCGATTTTAACAGTTTCTAAATTTTCTATTTGGGTGAATTGGTTTTGGGCTTATTTATATTGACTTTTTGCGATGATATTCAAGACGGATTGATATACATGTATTTACATAACAAAAGTAGGTCGTTTGATTAGTCCGATCAAGACAAATCGAAAACAGACGACCACGGCTTGAAAGGAAGGAAGTAGAGCAAGCAGAGTGATAAGAATAGCTACATTGTATCAATAGGAGCTATCGGACATTAGCATATTGTTACAGGGTCTTTACATTATATCATCAATGTTATTACATACGGACCACTTAACGCATTACCACCTAACGCAACATTTTTGCGTCTTGCAGCAGACGACTTTCAAAAAGCATTGTGGCAAAAAGAAAGGTTGCTTGTAACTTGTTATTTCTCCTTTCGCCACAATACTTTTTCAATCTATTTACATACCACAAAAAACATAACTGAAAGGTTTTTCTCATGTTTACAAAGTTTTGCTAAAGCCGTCCGCATCAAGTGAAAAATGTCGTCTGCAGGTGATAGATAGTGTAAGGAATCCCCTTTAAATATGATTAGGTCGCCCAAAACCAAAACAATGCCAGTAGAGACAAAGTGTTTATTCTAGTGGATGTGAAATTGGTCCCAGCATACAAGGTTAAACCATTACAACAAAAGAAGAAGTTTCTCGCCAAAGCTTCAATGTGTCAGCTAGTCGAATCAATAGATCATTGTAAACTGGACAACTGGTAATCTTTTATTGGATACACTTTGAATCATAGTCCTTGAAGCTGCTTGTCCACAAAGATGGGGAAATTTGGACGTTAAAGGTTGATTTCCTTAAAACTGTACAGCAGCCGTACTGATGTATGATATGCACTGAGGGATTGCCAATCGAAGCAAAGTCTGTTAAAGTTTAGATCTTCAGAGACTACAAATTGAATTGAAATGCATTCAAATCCAAAAGCGTCACAACGGTTTTGCAATCTACCGTATGCTGACAATATATACTTAGATTCAATGACACCATTTGAATCAAATTTATTTTTAGATGCTATATTTAAATCTGCTTTTTCAAAGATATGAGAAAAGGTGGAATTCAAAATTTAATATCTCTAAAGCTGTAAAAAAGCTGTGATAAAGCTATACTGTTTCATTACATGTACTTTGGATTAACGATTAGAAATAAAAATGTGTTCGTTTTTAATTATCCATTGTCTATTTCAGGCTAATGTTCTAATGTGTTGGGTTACAATGACATACAAAAGCCTTATATGAACTATATATTCTATGTAACGGACCTGTTTCTTTTGACCCTAAATAATAATTCCAACCTAAACAGTAAAAGTGGAAGTAATAATACCTTTAATTGACAGATGTTACTATTTGTCCGGACATATAAACAAGGTTGTTTATTCATCTAACCTATCTGCACTGACACGGGCAGATTCTACAACACATTTTATGTATGTACGTCATTATTATGCGCGCTACATAACCAGGCGCGGAAATCACGTGACCAATATGTACTATATAATGTCCAAACAAGATGGCTGCGTCCAGTTATATGTGTATTTTCACCTACTTTTGCAAATGTTAGCCGCTGTTCGTACCCTGCATGAGTTGACCATCACCATCGAATTTCCGTATATGTTCCTTCGATCCTACAATGTTTATTTGACCTTTTTAAAGTGACTATCTCACATGTTGTTTTGTGAGATTAGAAAACGTTTAAATGATGTAAACAATTCTGATCACTACCTTTGTGATCATTCTATATATCTGGATTTAAAAGATGTTGAAACCATGTGTTTTTATTTAATAAATGAGTATTGCTATTGCTTCGGTGCTATAGTTTAAAAATTGCCCAATGAATAGTAAAGGGTAACACGGACTATCCATGCTGTAAGTGTGTAGAATGAAATATCTACGTCTGGATCATTCAGACTAGGTAAAGTTTGCTTTTTGATGCACCTTACAAGCATCAGGTGATATGAGTGTCGATCCATTTCATAATATGGGTCCAAGGCACTCTTACCCATTGTATTGTTTCGCAGGACGGAAATTTCGGATCATTGTTTACAAAATAAACCACTACAATAAACGGTTTCCTAAATCAACAACATTAATCTGCTACTGTAGTATACATCCACTCTATGGTTATAAAAAGGAGACGGGAGTATATCAATAATCTAATTTTCTGTAACTTGATACATCTTTAATGTAATTTTATTGATAAAAAGCATCTTATTTCAGAAAGATTAAAATATCAAACTGAGAGATAGTCCTCTTAAAACGTTTGGTCTTGATATTAAACAATTCATTTAAAGTACATTTAACATGCGTCTAAGAATATGAAGTAACAAAGTAATGCGATCGTATGCACCTTTATGATCTCTTACATGGTATTTACCTTTCGACTCACTTCCTTTTTAGCACAATTCTTCCTAAAGTTATGACTAATGAGATGGTTCACTATACGACTTTTTCCCAAGCAAACTATCAACTTTATAAGGCATTTCCTTCTGAATTAAATGCATTTTTCAAGCGGGCTAGAACCATCGGCATTCCGTTAGTCACCCAGAAGGGTATCTCTCATGAAATTCTGATATTATCATGATTTGAACCCATGCACAGAGCTCATATGTTTTGGTAGCGTTTGGTTTTAACATCTTATGCTAAAGATTTGTGTAAAACCCAAACAACATTTCCTCTTATTTAGATATGGTAATAATCAATTTTGAAAGGAAGAGCAATGTCTCCTTTTCCCACAATGTTTTCTACCCTACCCTTTCAGAAGATTATTTTCCTATTTCATCACATTTTGTAATATCGGCTGCAAACTCGTTCAGTTTGGGACAGTCGAAAATGTGGTGTTTGGTAAGGGTTAAGATACAATTCATGTAAATGTTTTGTAGACCAAAGATATTTTCACAAGTCTTTTAATAAAACGATACACCATAGCCACAAGGCCATGGGGGCCATTCTATGAAACTCTAACCCAATCCATCTTTCGAAGGATAAACGAATATTAGCATTTGGTATTAGCGAGATATTATCATATACAATGTAGATATGAGGTAATTCAGCCGGGGCCCGTTTTACTAAACAGTTTACGCTTAAGATTTGCGTAAGTCTAAAACAACAAGTCCTTTTATTTCAATATTTGGCAAAGCAATATTGCAAAGTAACACATCATTGGAATCGTCTCTCCGAGACGCTTCCAATGACGTGTCACATTGCAATATTGTACTTTCATTGAAGATATTATCCATGTTAATCAATTATGACTTACGCAAACATTTTCCGTAAGTTGTTTAGTAAAACGGGCCCCGGTACTTAATTCTAATGATGTATCACATGACAATACAGTACTTCTATTTAAGATACAGTTCATGTATATTAGTATATGACTTTCGCTAACATTTTCACAAAACTCTGTCCTATACACTAACAACAAGGTCACAGAAGTCTATCTTTTGAAGGAGAAACGAATATTCGCATTTGGTATTAGTGAGATAGTATCATATACAATGAAGATATGAAGGTATTACAACCGGTACTTAACTCTCCATACCTACCTAAATCAATAGAATACAGACACGACAACAAACAAACCTCGTATGATAACGTTTTATGTGAAACGTGTCCTTAGAAAATAAACTAGTTCACTTCAAAAAGATGCGTACAATCACAACCTTCCGGTGGCAGATGGTAACCAAAAACAAACATCAGACAACAATGACGGTTTGTTGATATCTTTATGAGGCGAAATCCAATCAGCCTTGTCTTACATCTTGTTCATGAGGTGATCCCCTGAATCAGTATAGGTACTTTACAGGGATCGCTTCACAGTATAGGTACTTTACAGGGATCACTTCACAATATAGGTACTTTACAGGGATTGCTTCACAATATAGGTACTTTACAGGGATCGCTTCACAGTATAGGTACTTTACAGGGATTGCTTCACAGTATAGGTACTTTACAGGGATTGCTTCACAGTATAGGTACTTTACAGGGATCGCTTCACAATATAGGTACTTTACAGGGATCGCTTCACAATATAGGTACTTTACAGGGATCGCTTCACAATATAGGTACTTTACGCTTCACAATATAGGTACTTTACAGGGATCGCTTCACAATATAGGTACTTTACAGGGATTGCTTCACAATATAGGTACTTTACAGGGATCGCTTCACAATATAGGTACTTTACAGGGATCGCTTCACAATATAGGTACTTTACAGGGATCGCTTCACAATATAGGTACTTTACAGGGATCGCTTCACAATATAGGTACTTTACAGGGATCGCTTCACAATATAGGTACTTTACAGGGATTGCTTCACAATATAGGTACTTTACAGGGATCGCTTCACAATATAGGTACTTTACAGGGATTGCTTCACAGTATAGGTACTTTACAGGGATCGCTTCACAGTATAGGTACTTTACAGGGATCGCTTCACAATATAGGTACTTTACAGGGATCGCTTCACAATATAGGTACTTTACAGGGATCGCTTCACAATATAGGTACTTTACAGGGATTGCTTCACAATATAGGTACTTTACAGGGATTGCTTCACAATATAGGTACTTTACAGGGATTGCTTCACAGTATAGGTACTTTACAGGGATCGCTTCACAGTATAGGTACTTTACAGGGATCGCTTCACAATATAGGTACTTTACAGGGATCGCTTCACAATATAGGTACTTTACGCTTCACAATATAGGTACTTTACAGGGATCGCTTCACAATATAGGTACTTTACAGGGATCGCTTCACAATATAGGTACTTTACAGGGATCGCTTCACAATATAGGTACTTTACAGGGATCGCTTCACAGTATAGGTACTTTATAGGTATCGCTCCACAGTATTACGCTCGAAACGGGATTTGATTTTTTGTTCACGTGTTGAAATGGAAAACTGTAGCATAAAATGGGTGATACTATTCAGTATTATTCCTGAGTTTCAGGTTTCTGAGACTTTTTGTCCCCATATAATGCTATAGCAAACATGCCTTTTCAGGATTATGAACTACAGATTTCAGGTTTTTGAAATTCTTTAACTTTCACCCTTGCAGTAATATACAGGGATTGTTCCACAGTATTACGTACAAATCACTATTTGAAATTTTTCCAAGTGTAGAAAAATCAAGAAAACAGAAAAAATGTCATTCGACAGACTTCTACCTTTTTCAAACGTTTATTTAATTCAAATATGAATAAGTGTTATATCCCCAGGTTGTAAAACTCTCGAACGTAAGTGTTGTAGGTATACGTCATACTTACCTATGAAAGGTAGGATTTTGCATATAGTTTGATTATTATATACTTTATTTTAGTTTTTGGTTTTATCAATATAGAGGTGCAAACATACAGTATTTTCTGTCTGAAATGTACCATCTCTTACCATCCTTTTAATGTAGTCCGATTGATCGAAACATCGTTAGATCTATTCCATCTATTCCATCTATAAAATACACTTCCAGCTTGCTTGCGTCATCCGAGTTACATAACACTATAGCCATACCGTTTGTTAGCGTTGATACTCTTTTTTAATGTCAAAACGAAATAAATCGGTCGTATTTACTTTGTTTGTACGGTTGAGATGCGACGTAATGTATTTACAGTTATGGCCTTTGAAAACATATCTCTTTAGATAGAGGCATGGTATCGTTAACATGTATTCACTCAGAGCACAAGTATATCATACAGAACACTGAATTATTCTTTAGTAGCGATGGAATTCGAGTTACGCATCTTGTGAACGAATACACCCTTTTTTCTGATAATCACACTTAAAAGTGTAAAACTGCGTATTTTTAAGGCAACTTGACGCATTATCTTTACGTTAACTGTAACGATTCTTCTTCCTGGATACTACACCAGTACTCGCGCCGATTCGTGGGAAAGTCCCGGCTTTTTCACCTCGCTTAAAGGGATTCGAACAAAGGACCTTCGGGACAATAGACCGACGCTGAACCTCTGCAACACTGTCGCCCACAGAATCGAGAGTGATTTATCGAAGTTGTAAGAACCTGTCTCACAATCGATTTAAAATAAACAAGTTTAAACTAATTACAGCGATGTTTGTGAGACCAAACGATGGCATTTCCGGTTTACCTGTAGTTTAACTTCGAAAATAAGGTTGGCCGGGATTCGAACTTGTTACACTTTATTTGTAATCCAGGACAGCTCATGTTTAAGGGTGTGTCTATGGTGCTACCAAACAAGACATATTTACTCTTTACAACCTGCAGACGACCAAAGCAGATGGCTTTAGAAGAGCTTTGTAAACATGAGAAACTCTTTTTTAGTTCTGCTGTTGTGATATGTGAATACACAAACAATTTCTCTTTTTGTCACAATGATTTTTGAATGTCGCATGCTGCAATACGTTAAATGTAGCGTTAGATGGTAAAGTATTAAAACACCATATAAGGGCTAGTAATTCCCCAGTAACTTTTAACTTAATAATAAATCGCCTTCCTAACTATATTAGCGGACTCGCTTATTGTCTAATGACCTTTTAACACTAACACGAAGAAACTATTCGACCTTGAGCGTTTGGGGACGTCTATTATTGCACGTGTGAAACGTGTACAGCCAGATCAGCATGGACAGTGAAGGCCGACTGATCTGGACCGATGCTGCAGGCTTTCATATCATGATATCATATAATATATACTACGAGTATGATGTTGAAAGGGTCATCGTAAAAACGTGTAGAATAAGTTGTGGAGCTTAACTCCTCACAGTGATCTCCCCTTGCTATGCTGCATCGATCACTGCCACCACAACATTCTCATCCAGATGTGGATAAAATTTAGATGTTTAATAATACGGTACCCAATGAATTATGTTTATAAGTGATTGTTAGAGCATTTTTGCAGGGGAAAATATGCTTTCTTGAATTGACATAACCAGGGATCGCAAAACCAAATATCCGTATTGCCCAGTTTGTCCAAAAACCTCGACGGAAAAGTGTAATTTTACTCAAATTTCCTATATAACCATATTATGGACAAGTGCAGAAAAAAGATTTGGCATTTACGGACAAGTATCATTTCGCCACCCCTGGTAACGTAACATAACATTACTTTATTGAGACATCAAGCACACAAACTTATAGTCAATACATACATAGCTTCATACGATGTTATTGCGACATATAGTATATCTTCTTTTACTGGGGACAGAAACAATTGAAACAGAGCAAGAATTCGCCTGTACTCCTGTTTCTAGAATATTCCCCTTCAAGGACACTCAAACTCCCATATTCGCGAGAGTAATTGCAAACGTTCCATCGCAACAATTAGAAAAAAACAAAGAAGCTAGAATAATCGAATTAGGATCGAATTAGGATAATGCTAATTCAAGGCTTTTCATCGGAGATGTTCATGAGAAACTGTGAGGAATTCTTTCTAACTCGTTTATGCGCGTTAAATCTGGGTTAAAGTGTTTAATTTACAAATTGGTTCTAGAAACGAAATTAGCCTTCTCTGTTGTCGAGAAAAGAAACCACTTATTTGCCGGTACGCGTATTTTCAAACAGAGAGTAATTTATATACGCATTTAGACACACAATGTATTCAATTTTTCTTGTGAGCAGGTCCGAGTGCTGTTTAGGAACGGTTCACTGTGGTCCAATGTTCGAGTCTCTGAAGAGTTGTAAAGTTTCACTACTATGCTTCATATACATCATATTGTTGAGGACAGCGGTCCAGGGTACCGTTTTACTAAGCAGCTTACGGAAAAAGTTTGCGTAGGTCATAATTGATTAACATGGATAATATCTTCAATGAAAGTACAATATTGCAATGTGACACATCATTGGAAGCGTCTCGGAGAGACGATTCCAATGATGTGTTACTTTGCTTTATTGCTTCGCCTAATATTCAAATAGGATGAACGGTTGTTTTAGACTAACGCAAATCTTAAGCGTAAACTGTTTAGTCAAACGATACCCAGGTGAAGAGTGTCGGCCTCTTGACACAAGAATCGTAGGTTCGAATCCCGTGAATAGCGATATTCTTCTTGCGACTTGTCATTAATCCATATTTTGGCGTGAGTACTGGTTATGTACTGAGGAATCAGAATCGAAAGAGGTTAGTCTAAGCTGTAAGAACTTGTTTCATAATCGATGTAAAACAAATAAGTTTAGACTAATGTATTCAGCATTCAACTTTTTATCAAAATTATTCAATAACCTTTGATGCTAGTAGGTCAATGCTCGGTCCTTTAAAAAATGACCAATCAAAGTGCAGTAGTATTGAGCTTGCTCAATGTTTGAGTCCCGCCGTCTGTATAGCTAAACCTACTCGACAACATCCAATAAATACGCTGACAAGATAAAGCATGAGAAATAAGGAGTTTAAAAGAGGAAAATTGGGCAATTGCGATCTACATGATTGGTCAAAACTCGAATAAATACCTGATGTCCCATGATAGTCATTTATAAGAACACCGTTAGGCGGCTGATTTAAAGCTGCTTGTTCAAGGAAGAGAAAATTTGAAATTCAAAATGAAATGTCGTTGAAACAATACTTTTTTCAAATAGTTATTTGTTATACAATGAAAGCTATACATTGAAAGCATGATTTATTATCTGAGCCGACTCTTTAGCTCACAGCTTATGGTCTTGGACTCTCACCCCGACGAACCGGAATCGAATCCCCACAGGGGACAATAAATCCAAAGTTGATTTTTCTAGCTATGCTTCGTTAAGGAGATTGTCCGTAAAAGGCCTTTACTGTATATATTTTATACGGGTTAGATGTCACGCTTTTGGATAAAGATTCATGTTATTTCACTGTATCCACACTTCGAATAACTATAAACGATCATGCTTTGCTTTCAATGACTATTTATTAGTACGTTTCATATACCAAAAAAGCTGTTGTGCAGTTTAAAAGGAATTGATTTTCAACTTCCAAATTTCCCCATATATGTGAAAAAGCACATTTCAGTGAGAAAGCAGCTAGTTTGAACATATATCGTGTTGATTACCAAAGTTTATCAATCGATTTCGTTTCTTTATTCAGAAAGCAGAGTAAGAAATACAGATAAGTACCACTAAACAATACGCCTTATTTTCTAAATATATAGCGTGTGAATACATAAAGAGTGCTTTGAACGACTGAAATCGAGTTAGAGTCCTGTAAAAGATGATATTGCCCTCTCGATGGGTTACCTTGGGGATAAACGTGTTACAAGTCGATAGTTAAATTGTTAAACAGCCTACATAGGGAAAAGGGGGCGTCGGACATAACCGCTAAATGTCGCCAGGGATCAGTCTCGGCAGTTTGCAGAGACTTCACAGTGAAACACATCCCCAATATGAACATGCTTAACTTGTCCAAAACAGAAGAAGGCAAAGGTTAACCTGAATTTTTTTCATACTAGCTCACTAGAATTGAGTTTCAACATCTGCGAAAGGAATCCACGTACACAATAAGAGCTGTTTGTCCAATTGTCGCACTGTTTCTAAAACAACATTAGAAGAGGTGGTAAAGTCTGGTTCAATCGATAATGGGGTAGGTAGCGTTATCATTAAAAAAAGGCCTCTGTGATACCTACTTAGGTACGTACAGTTTCATATACCAAAGTCGATGCAGATGGACATATCCTGAAAAAATTAGTCCCGAACCAGTATGAGATAAGATAAGATATGACCAACATTTGTAGTTTATCCAAAATGACGACAAAAATGCATAGAAAAGGTACACGTTCCGTATGATGATGACGCTGTCTTAAACAACTGTGACAAATCGTTAATTTGCTCTCAGTAAGTTGTTCATCATATGTTCACTGTGGCTTCTAAAGTCTTCAAAAGAAAATGTGGTAATATTAAACTTTATCGAGAAATGGTTAAAGTGGAATTTTTCTATGTTATTCTTTTTCCTATTTCATTTTTGACAAAAACAACAACACCCAATGAATTTCGAATAAACGTATCATGGACTCGCACATCTCAGTCAAGGAACAGTGTTTGTATGACGCGAATGTCCCAGGGACATTTCTAGCCCATTCATGACCTTATATTGGCGTTTGGCGGTTGGTAGATATTAACCCTTAGAACGCTGGGTAGTTTTAAAAAGTATATATCTTTTTTGTCGTCTGTTTTCCAAAACCTTGAAAAGCTTCTTATTTTTGATGAGGAGATATACTCCGAGTAACAAACAGGTTAGATCACAAGTCAACCAACAATTTACTTGGGGATGGCCGGCAATCTAACCTGTTTGCATAAACATGAAGCCGGTTCCAGCACAAGAAGGGATAATGCTAACCTTACCAGACAGCTGAACTCTCGCTTCTTAAGGTTTATGAGTTTGGTTTAGTTTGCTGAGGTACACAATAGTGCTCGTTTTTTTTTTATTGGACAAGGATGCGCTTTTCTCCAAAATGTATCATACAAAAGAACAGCTGGAATACAGTTTTAAAGAAATAAATTCCAATACCCACATCTGTGAACAAACAGCTTTAATATATTCATTCATATATGTCAAGGATTACACAGTGGTGGAATTACCCTTTCAATAAAACAAACAACTAAAACGTGTTGGTGGCCGATTCATTTGAATTCATTGGAACAAAAGAAAATGGTCATTCAAGATAAAACTCTTCGGTATTCAAGTATTATTTGGCATTTAGACACTGTTTTAAAAGTACAGAGTAATTTGTATCGTTTTTCATTTTTGTTAATGATTCTTTAAGTGTTCTTAGTATCGATATGTACATATATCTATGGTTGGTTAAAGAAAAAGTTAAAGGACTGACTGATTACCGTAATATAAAGAACAATTAGTTAGATCCTTACTGCATGATGTCCTGTCACCAGTGCAATTTACGGACCGATAACAGGGTGCCGTATAACAGTTTTGTCATGTGATCGCTGCGCGCACCTGTCAGTCTCGATTTCCATTTTGTGTGTCCTCCTTTTTCATTTTTCATTTATTAGTTTTCACCTTCTCATTTATATCGTTATGGAGAAAAGGATAAGATGGAATAGATGGTTGGCGTCTTGAATGGGAAAAGTTATCTGGCTCGGCATCGGATAAGTATCCGTTCGCATTCAAGTAACCGGATAATTTTCTTACGCCTTGCCCGATAACAGTTCCGTTATAAAACACCAACCATCTATAGCCTATATGGTTCATGGCCTCTTCTAAAACTGATCGTTTATCTGAACTTTTAGAATTTGAGGATTCATGAAGACTTAAAGTCTCAGGTCTTTGATATGTATGCATGCGCTTTCGGTCTAAATCAGTCCGATAGATAAATCCCTGACTTACGCTGGAACCAGCATATCTGCGATTGCTACTGTACTTTGTTCGTTTACCATTAACCCAGTGTTGCTCTATTCGCATCGTACGACATTAAAACCACAAATTGACATAAAACGTACAATAATGAAATGTGACACGTTAATTTAAACATCACAGTGAAACAATTCCAATAATGTGTTACTAAGCAGTAGTGCTTAAATTGGTGTATCACAATGGTGAAAAGGGGTAAATGCTGCGTTGAACGTATGCAATGCTTCACTATAAAATGCTTCGCCAATTGCTATCATGGTGAGTTCTTCCCAGTACTATAATACAAACACATTCTATCTACAACATAAAATGCATGTGAACACAATTCTATCGTTGTGAGAGAGGAATCAATCATATCATCATTTATCTAAACAAATAGCAATAAGAGTCTAGAATCGTTTTGCGAATTGTGCGTTACGTATTTTGGACAAACTATAAAAGGAAATTGGGTTCTAAGGCGCTCGAACTTCGAATAGCTGTACAACATATCGGACCAACGTAGGCCTTTAACCCCTTTATCAAACAGAAATCTTTTGACTGTTCCAAATTGAAAGAGTTTGCAGTCGACATTTTAAATGTCATGAACTTGGAAAATACTCTTCTGATAGGGCAGAAAACATTGTGGGAAAAGGAGAAATTGCTCGACACGATGCTTACTGTACAGCATCGCTGGCCAACTTAAAATAACGATTGCTTCTAGCATTCGTTTCTTTCTTTTTTTTAAGTTTTCTATCGTCATAAGCGTGTCCAAATCATGTCGGCTTTCCACGTGTACGTTTTTTTACTAAGATCGTTAAGGAGGGAAAGTTGCTTTTATGAACTGTCAGTTTCTTTTCCTAAAAAAAACTGCCTTACTAGAAGAAACTGTAACTGTTATTTTTCAATTATATTTCTACTTTGATTGTCGTTCACTAAATCATCATTTCACAGTTACACTATGAAAGGTTTATCGTACGAAATTGAGCAAATGCTTCCTTTTTGCAAAAATAGTTTCAAATCCTACCTGTGTCAAAACTTTAAAATCTCAGATAAGTTTGGTAAAGGATTGCTAGGCTTGTTCCTTCTGTGCATACTTTGCAATTTGTTTGCATCACAGAAAGGTCATAATCAATATAGACGGTGGGTTCTGATTAGTTGATTGGTTGATTAGATAAACGTTCGATTATCTGTCTATCCCTGACATGGTTAACATGTGCCACTTGATTTGTCTGACAGCCATTGCTGCCCGAACACTTTCTCAATCTCGAACAATATTTTTTTATTCTGATTTGGATATCTTATGCATTTGGAAGATTTAAGTATTCAATTTGATTACACGAAATGCGTCATTTTGTGCGACCCACAGCCATTGCTGGCCGAATACTTTCCCAATCTTTTACAATTTTTTTTCTTCCTGTTATGCGAAACGAGTTGGATATCTAATGCGTTTGTAAAATTTGATTATATATAAAACAAGACATGTGTCTATTGATTCGACTAACAGCCATTGCTAGCCGAACACTTTCTCGATCTTTATAAATAATTTTCTCCCAGTTCTGCATAACGGTTCGGGTATATTTTATGCGTTTGTGAAATTCGATTATTTATATATAACAAGCATGCGTCATTTGATTTGACTGACAGCCATTGCTAGTTAAATACTTTCTCGAACAGTAACAGTTTTTCACTTAAAGTTCTACAAAACGATTCTGATATCTTATGCGTGAGTAAAATTCGATTATTCATTCTAAATCATGTGCCATTTGTTGCGACTGACAGCCGTCAAGGCCAGACGCTTATTTTTGTATGACGTTCCTTTATCCAAATTATGTATGACTTTTCATATTGTTATGATAACAATTTGATACACTTTACAAAGAAACCGCGTAAGCACATGTTTTGACTACACATATATTCATATCAACATCCCAATCCATCTGCAGAAAAACTACATTAAGGTAGAATACCCATAACCCGCTATTTTAAAACTCATTCTGTCGTCGGATCACTTCGGTCATTCTCGGTATTCATCTTTCGGGGCTGGAATTATTCGCATTTATCCCGACTAATTCCGGCCAAGACCGATGTATGCCGAGAACGACCGAAGTAAACCGACGACTGAATGATTTTCAAAATGGCGGATTATGGGTATTCTTCCTTAACTGAGCGATCGATGTGCTATTTATATGTGCTTTATGATAATACTGTCAACTTCACTGATACACTCATACCTTCCGAGACAATGGCTGCTTTACCATGTGATACGAGTCGGAAGGTTAGAAAAGTGACATTGCTCAGAAATCGCCTTCTGTCAAAGCACCGTTTATCCAATGATAACGGAGCGGATTGATTATTTGTCAACAGACGCCGTTAGTTCTGGCTTTTGTAATCGGAACATTGTATACATTCCCCAGCCACTTGTCACTTATTATCGCACCAAACCCGGTCCGGCAGAATTAACCGGTGCGATCACATGGACGTATTTCCATCCGACTCATATCAACTGTGCCATTTTGCTTTAAAGGGACTACCTCATAGATCGAGACTTTAATCTTTTTTGAGATAATATGTTTTCGATTTATAAAATATGAACGGAGAACTGTATTGTACACTGAAATTATAGTATTTCTTTACTTAGCCCCTTCCCAATCTGCTTGGTAAGTATATAATGCACATTGATCATACATATGTAGTAAACTGTTGTAACTGTATATTTCGTAAACAATGATGTATCATTTCTGTCGTCTAAAATCATTGAAATTGGTTATAGCGCCTGAAAACCAGACTTCAAAATGGGTTATAACCTGGGAGCAGAATGTCGCGTTGGAGAACAATATTTCGACTATTTATGAAGCGAGTTTTAAATGAACGCACTGACAGACGCAAACGCTTTTTTCACCATTTTGATAAAATCACCTATTTTCAGCAACTTTAGAATAAACACACTTAGCGATAAGGGTTGTTAAAGTCACCCTTTGAAAGGTTGTTGCACACAGAACTCAATCAGTAATCTATTCTTTTTAATGCATCAGAAAAAAATGTGTACAGTGTATATAAAGATAATCTTGCTTTAAACGACCAGGGAAAGTAGATAGTATCGAGGATGTATAAAACAATTAATAACGCAATATGAGCTTAACCGTTTGGAGCTTCCGAAATATTTTGCATCCTGTATAAATATAACCTCACACTTACCTTTCACATGTCTTGGGGTGATCGCTTTACCCTTTCCCAAACAACACATTTTCGTTTTTCCCAAATTGAAAGAGTTTGCAGACGACATTTCTTTCAAAATGTGATGAAATTGGAAAACAATTTCTGATGGGGCAGATAATTTTGTAGGAAAAGGAAAAAATGCTGCAACAAAGTGGTCAAATGTCGTTATTGTTTAGGAAAGGGTTAAAACAAAATTGACTGTATTCGGAAAGTCCTGTACGATGTTGTTTTAGGTTCAAAAACGAAAATTGACTATGTATATATATATAAAATGGGAAAACTCATTGGGTCACGTCTATGTGACAATAAAGGGTGAGTCTGTATTTTGTGAGTCTAAACGCAAAATTTTCGACTGTCCGAAATTGAAAGAGTTTGCAGACGACATACCAAAATATGATGAAATTGAAAAATATTCATCTGATAGGGCAGAAAACATTGTGGAAAAAGGAGAAATTGCTCGTTAAGAGCAATTTCTCCTTTTCCCACAATGTTTTCCAGAGACGTCTGCGCCAAACTGGTCAAATGTCGTTATTGTTTGGTAATTGGTTAAACACATTTAAAAATACTGAATGTTTGAAAGAATGAGAACATGTTTAAAAGGCTTCTTTGGCCTGTTCATCGGATGCGAGGACGTATCATTGCTTCTTTACACTTCGTAGCGTTACACACTTCATCAACATGTCTAATGTATTTTTAATTTCTACATGTTTCATGCATTTATCGCAGCGTAGCTTCCGGTCTAAACTCTCTTGAAAATGGAGGCAGCGTTTCTTTCTCACGTGTTTATTCTTAATGATCTATTTTTTCTGGGAAACGTCTATTTACATTTCGATCGTTGTGGGAACGAACTTACAAACTCACAAAGTTTGAAACGAAAGATCATGACTATTACTTAATTTGTTATATCATCAGCCATTTCGATATTTGAGTATCTTATTTGCAACATGTGATTATTTAGAAATTCTTTAAACGAACGGAAAAAGTTTGAATTTAGATGATTTAAATTAAATATATCACGAAGGTCATTAATTATAGAAATGAATGTAAAGTTAATCCTATTATCACCGGCTGAAACGCCCGATCTAAAAAGCGTTTGAAAGAGACAGATCACATTGCATGTCGAGAATTAATTCAACGAAACGCTTGAAATTTCTCCCTGGCGAGTGCCGGGCCATCATCAAAATATCGCCAAAAATTCAGAATTTGTTTATATTGTCGTGGTTCGTACAATTCGATAACAATACAAACTGAGATCGGCATCGTATAACAAAAAACGAAAACAAAACCGTTTACACGCTTAACCCTTTCACTTTATTACGCGTTCGGGGTTATCGTTCATTGAAAGCCGGGGAATTTTGGGCTGCTCAAGGGCAATTGCCAGTGATTTGGCCGGTTTCAAGGATTGAACCATATACTGACCGGTATCATATTCACATGTACTAATCACTTCATTCGTGTATATCATTTTCTATTTTGACTTTTGGAAATACGTGTTTTCATCTTGCTTCTCCAGAATTCGCCAGATGTGGATATTTTACCATGTTTCACTCTCAGAGTGGATAATTCAAGTGACGTATAGCTGCCAAATTGACCATGCTAGATAACCAACCGTCTGGTAACATTAGAACTATTAATAACATAAATTTGTAACTGTTGATTTCAAAATAAACTACACTGAGAAAATGGGGAAAAGCTATTTTCAAAGCCTTATTCTTAATGGTGAGCAATAATTGCATTGAGTAATTTATGGCAACACAGATTTCATTTTTATGTTTGTTTATAGAAGTTCCCTGATGATCATTAATTCCGTTTTTTGATTTTGGAGTAATAGACATGCGGAAATAGTAAATTGACCGTGGCGTAAAATATGTGTTTCGGAAGTACCTAGTTTACTGGACAACATAAAACTAGATGACGCGTGAATAATACGAGTATTCAACCATTTTATATACATGTATCTGTTCGAAAAACATCATCTTGTTCACATATGCTTCGCCACCCTTTTACCAGACACAACCCAGTCTAATTTCATCCAAGCTCCACCATGCTTAATGGTCCCTTTTGAGCAGCATTTGAAAAATTACCCCCAATCCCCCCCGCCCCTCCTCCCCCCCCTGAGAATGAATTTATAGCGATCGCTTTCCTTGAAACCATTTCGTCACAATCTATTACGAGGGTTAAAATGCCCCATGCCCAATATCCGCTATCGACAAATTTCTCTATCTCCTTTTCTGTCTCTCCTTTTCTCTCCTTTTCTCTCCTTTTCTCTCCTTTTCTCTCCTTTTCTCTCCTTCTCTCTCTCTCTCTCTCTCTCTCTCTCTCTCTCTCTCTCTCTCTCTCTCTCTCTCTCTCTCTCTCTCTCTCTCTCTCTCTCTCTCTCTCTCTCTCTCTCTCTCTCTCTCTCTCTCTCTCTCTCTCTCTCTCTCTCTCTCTCTCTCTCTCTCTCTCTTCTCTCTCTCTCTCTCTCTCTCTCTCTCTCTCTCTCTCTCTCTCTCTCTCTCTCTCTCTCTCTCTCTCTCTCTCTCTCTCTTCTCTCTCTCTCTCTCTCTCTCTCTCTCTCTCTCTCTCTCCTCTCTCTCTCTCTCTCTCTCTCTCTCTCTCTCTCTCTCTCTCTCTCTCTCTCTCTCTCTCTCTCTCTCTCTCTCTCTCTCTTCCCTCCCCCCCCCTCTCTCTCTCTCTCTTTTCTCTTTCTCTCTCGCTCTCTTCCATGCCAAACAACGAATGACGAGTGTTACACTCTATGCGTGTTAGATTTTATTCATCGCCGACAGGGTGAAATAATGAATCATTAAAACTCTAGACGTATTTGATTACCACTCAGGAAAAAGTGATTATGGATACTAAGAACACCAACTGAAGGCGAAGTTTCGTTCAGATGTCTATAATTTCTTAATGAAAACAAAATATGGTTTAAGATTTACCCTCTAAAACTGATCCCAAGCTGTGAGTTTGTTTTTTTCTTTTCGACATACCATGTGTATTCTTTTTCTTTCTTATAACCCTTATACACTGTAATTGATAGTGGAACCTAATGTAACTTGGATTGGCTGTATGATTTTTGTTTAACATCCGTGTCAACAATTTCGTATCTATACGGCAACGCTGCCGAGTGAGTTGTTTGTGATACCATGCGATCGTAACTACTCGGGTATTTCCGTGACCTTAGCAATTCACCTCGTACATAAGTGTAGGGTTACACATTTTGTATTATGTGACCCCGGCTTATAACACGTTTCTTGTAAGCGTCCACGTTGAGTAGTTCAATGTAAAGGAAGTGTTGAACATCATCTTAAAGTTTAAACCACTTTTATTTTGGGTCATTACATCATATGTAATATTTAGTGAAACGATATGTTGTGATTATTTTTGTTTCCTTAGTCAAATTAGATGATTGTTTACATATTTTTTTAAAAACGAAAGTAAAGCGAAATAAGTCTTGCAAGAAACAACATGGCGTCTCCCACATTACGTGAGATGTGTTTTCATTGGACAGACCCGATGGGTTCAGATTGAATAGAGCGGAGAAAGGTTAATGACATTCGTAGACTGGGACACGAAGTCACTGTAACGGAAATGCCCGAAGAGGGTCTAATCTAACGATACATTGATCGGATTTAGATACAGAGCGACTGAATGTCGGCCGGTTATTCAACCTTTGATTGAAGTTGCTTATTCACAGATGGGAAAATTAGAATGTCAAAATAAAACGTCGTTAAAACACTTTTTTGTATTATTGTAAAAAACCATGGTTATTGAAAGTATAATTAATTTAGGAAACGGGTATACGTCTTCGTATGTAGTGTCTTTATGCGACAGGTTTCAAACCCGGCGCACCGCTTTTTTAGGATCAAATGCATAACAAATCACTGTATACATGCTCTAAAACTTAAATTAGAAATCAGTTTGCCTCTAATGACTTTTCTTAAGTACGTATCATTCAATGGTAGGCCTATATGATTAGGCAACGTGGTGCAGCGGTAAAGCATCGGCCTCTTGTACCGAGGGCCCGGGTTCGAACCACCATTATGCGGGGAGAGAATTACCCGGGACTAACCCAAAAACAGTCGCGAGTACTGGGGTAGTATCCAGGGAGCAATCATCGAGAGTTAATTCAATAAGCCTCAAGCTTTCTTCACAATCCATGTGAAACAAATAAGTTTAAATAGTACAAATGTTGTTCAGCTTATAAATAATGTAAGTTTTTAACTTCCGAATGTCCTAACAACTGTTTCACAGCTCACGGAAATACCCGAGTAGTTCCGATTGCCGAATTTCCTCACAACTGTTACGCAGAAGCTTTCACCCACGTGATGTTTTATACATGTATCTATGTCGAAGCCTCTGTCGAATGGGATGAAGGAAACCAAGACTTAAGAAACTATTGAGTCAAAAGAAAAAATTGCTTGTGACAAGCAATTTCTTCTTTTGTCTCGATAGTTTACCTTCAATTTCACTTTAAAAATTGCAATGTTACAAACAGGTAGATATTCTAGAAACCGATTACCAAGAGAAGAAAGAACTTGTTTATTATGCAATTCCACTGACGTCGAAGATGAATATCACTTAATATGTATTTGTCAATGTTTTGCAAGCATCAGACAAAAGTGTATTAAGAAAAAGTACTACATTAAACCTTCATTTTATAAATTTAATATTCTATTACAGCCCTGTCAGAAAGATGAACTAATTAAGCTATGTTTGTTTATTAAAGAGACTCTTACAAAAAGGAATGCTCTTTTGAATACTGACTCATAATTATGTATATGTTTACCTCCAAAGATAACAAAGATAACAACTTAATATTATTTTTTTTCTTTTCATAACTATTTCTTGTAACTGTCAGGATATGTTTGTCACGTTAACATCAAATTGTACTTTATATATGTTGTAGATGATGTACTTTGTACAAGTCTAAATAAAAGTCTGTTCTGTTCTGTTCTGTTCTGTTAAAATCATTTTCATTTCCGCCACCCAAATCTCTCAAATTTTACTTTCACACTGGCATTTTTAAAACCTTTTGGTTTTCGTCTTACAAATCTCTTTAATTCGAAAAGCTTTCAAGATGCCATTGTATGAAATGTGTTGACACCCAAGGTACGATGATGCAGTACTTTTTAACAAAATTGTCTCGTTAATATAAAACAACCAAGATTTGTTCGTCTAGACCCTTTGGGGCAAAAAGCGCGGGAAAACCGATCAAAGAATATTCGCGTAAAGTCTCACGATGAATCAACCTCTTAACACTTTAATCGGGGTCATCCGAGAAAGTTAATTCGCTTCTCATGTATTTAGTTTCTTTATACAAGTCAATTAAACTTAAACTTTGCATTTTCAAACGATTAAGAAACAAGTTGTTACAGCTTTAACCCTTTACCACACGTTAAATTCTGAACTGTCCCAAGTTGAAAGAGTTTGCAGACGGCAATTCAAAATGTGATGAAATTGAAAAACTATCTTTTGATAGGACAGGAAACATTGTGGGAGAAGGAGAAATTGATCGTTAAGAGCAATTTCTCCTTTCTCCACAATGTTTGCCAGAGTCGTCTGCAACAAACTGCTCAAATGTCGTTATTGTTTGGCAATGGGATAAATAAAGACTCATAGTTCGTTCTTTGAATATGTGCCGAGTTTTTGCACGCAGACACTGCGAACATAATGGAGTGAGAAGCCAAAGGGTCTCACTTTATTTGGTTAATAATGAGACACGGCCCGACGACACAAGTTCCCTCAAGGTCATTGCCGAGCCGAAAGTTCATTGTCTTACGATGTTTGGAACACGACAATCCTTACTATGCCCCATTGGAGGGCCAATGCGAGTGTAACCATGGGTAACCATGGGTAAAAGGGGCCAACTAACTTTATTTGACAGTAAAGCTTTTTCGGAGACGTGGAGATTTACAACTTAAATTACAATCAAATCATTTTATCCTTAATATTTTCAAATCAGTATTTCCTCTTATTTTAATATTGGACTAAGCAATATTGTCATGTGACACACCATTGGAGGCTTCCAATGGTGTGTCACATAACAATGTTACGTTTTCATTTAAGTTACTATCTATGGCTATAAGTTTTGACTTACGCAGATATTTCCGTTATTCGTTTAGTAAAACGATACTCCTGACGATTATGCACCCGGTTTACCCAGTGAGTGGAGGAGAGCGGTCTAGGGTAAGAAAGAGCGTTGGCCTCCGGACGACTAGTATTCTCTAACGGAATCACTTTGTTCCAGTAACTTAAACGTAAAGAATCAGATTATGGTTGTTAGTTAAGTGACAATGATTGTTGATATCAAACTTACGTTCATTACTCCCAGACAAAAGACCTCTGAGTTAGTCCCTTAAAACAAAATAAAAATGGATGAAGCGCTTGTATAAAGCCTATATCTAAAATAGTTCTTTCTGCCGTCTCTATAATTAACGTTTCTGTTCAAAGTCAATGAAGTTGTCATTTATTCAATTTAAAATCTGGAAACTCTTTCATCTTAAATCAAAAAAGGATTCGTCGTTTTGTAAACAGTTGTCGCTAATTTGTAAAATCGCCTTCCTAAGACACTAGATCCATTTTACCCGTGATGCACTTCTTCAGGCGAATCTGCTTGTCACGTGACACGATTGTTAGGCCTTAATGGATTGTTTGCACGTTGATTCATATCTATCTCATTTCTTGAAACATATATGAAGGCGAAATAAAATAATGTTTTTTTTCACATGCAGACAATGGCATGTGTTTTTTGTCGATAAAGACAGATGAAGTCAATTTAACACTCTAACGCAACGGTTGAGTGTAGACTATGCGAATGAATTATCATATGGCTTGTATGAATCAGAAAGTGTGATTCGGGAACCAAATCACTACAGCAATAATCGGAAAGGGAAATCATAGAACCAAGTCACTGCAGTAACATTCGAACAGGGTGATCCGGGATCCAAATCATTACAGTATCAAATAGACAGGGTGATCTGGGAACCAAATCATAACAGTATCAATAAGACAGGGTGATCCGGGAACCAAATCGTTACAGTATCAACCAGACAGGGTGATCTTGGAACCAAACCATTACAGTATCTTTTAGACAGGGTGATCCGGGAACCAAATCGTTACCGTATCAAATAGACAGGGTGATATGGAAACCAAACCATTACAGTATCAAATTGACAGAGTGATCTGGGAACCAAATCGTTACCGTATCAAATAGACAGGGTGATCTGGGAACCAAATCATTAAAGTATCAAATAGACAGGGTGACCCGGGAACCAAATCATCACAGTATCAATCAGACAGGGTGATCTGGGAACCAAATAATACAGTATCAATCAGACAGGGTGATATGGGAACCAAATAATTACCGTATCAAATAGAAAGGGTGATCGGGGAACTAAACCATTACAGTATTAAATTGACAGAGAGATCTGGGAACCAAATATTTACCGTATCAAATAGACAGGGTGATCTGGGAACCAAATCATTACAGTATTAATCAGACATAGTGATCTGGGAACCAAATCATTATGGTATCAATCAGACAGGGTGATCCGGGAACCAAATCATTATAATGTCGTTCAGACAAGGTGATCCGGGAACCAAATCATTATAGTATCAATCAGACACGGTGATACGGGAACCAAATCATCGCAGTATCAATCAGACACGGTAATCCGGGAACCAAATCATTACAGTATTAATCAAACAGGGTGATCTAGGAACCAAATCATTACAGCATCAATCAGAGTGGGTGATCTGGGAACCAAATCATTACAGTATCAATCAGACAGGGTGATCCGGGAATCAAATCATTACAATATCAATCAGACACGGTGATCCGGGAACCAAATCATTATGGTATCAATCAGACAGGGTGATCCGGGAACCAAATCATTATAATGTCATTATGGTATCAATCAGACAGGGTGATCCGGGAACCAAATCATTATAATGTCATTTAGACAAGGTGATCCGGGAACCAAATCATTATAGTATCAATCAGACAGGGTGATCCGGGCATCAAATCATTACAATATCAATCAGACACGGTGATCCGGGAACCAAATCATTACGGAATCAATCAGACACGGTGATACGGGAACAAAATCATCGCAGTATCAATCAGACACGGTAATCCGGGAACCAAATCATTACAGTATTAATCAAACACGGTGGTCCGGGAACTAAATCATCCCAGTATCAATCAGACACGGTAATCCGGGAACCAAAACACTACAGTATCAATCAGACAGGCTTATCCGGGACCAAATAATTACAGTATCAAATAGACAGGGTGATCTGGAAATCAAATCAATACAGAATCAATCAGACAGGGTGATCTAGGAACCAAATCATTACAGCATCAATCAGAGAGGGTGATCTGGGAACCAAATTATCACAGTATCAATCAGACACGGTAATCCGGGAACCAAAACACTACAGTATCAATCAGACAGGCTTATCCGGGAACCAAATAATTACAGTATCAAATAGATAGGGTGATCTGGAAACCAAATCAATTCAGTATCAATCAGACAGGGTGATCTAGGAACCAAATCATTACAGCATCAATCAGAGAGGGTGATCTTGGAACCAAATCATTACAGTATCAATCAGACAGGGTGATCTAGGAACCAAATCATTACAGTATCAATCAGAGAGGGTGATCAGGGAACCAAATCATTACAGTATCTTTTAGACAGGGTGATCCGGGATCCAAATCATAACAGTATCAATCAGACAGGGTGATCCGGGAACCAAATCATCACAGTATCAATCAGACGGGGTGATCCGGGAATCAAATAAATACAGTTTCAATCAGACGGGGTGATTCAGACACCAAATCATTACAACATCTATTTTGTCGTAGTGCGGTGCACTTAGTGTTTCACCGCGCAGTTCGGGCCTTTGTTTGCGATCACTCGAGATGGCGGTTTTGATATTTCGTTGCTAAGGAGATATACGCGTCAAATTGGAGTATAAATTGAGTATGATTAAAATAACCGTCAGACAGAGAAATCGACCTTCTAACATCGGTGCACATTATCACCCTTATATAATTCTTCTGAGATGTTACGCAAATCAGAGATTTAGGCTTGTGTGTGGATTTTTTCGCCCAAAATGATAGTGTCGGCAGATGACACTAATGCTGTATTGAGATGGGTTTGTTAGATAGAGGGAGGAAATCATTGTGAAAATGCGAAAATTGTCAGGTTGAACTGGTTTTAATTCGTTTATATATACAAGAGAAATGATTAAACCCACACTGGTCTTAGTCAATTAAAAACTATACAGTTGTATATTTAAACTTTGCCAAATTGACATAATCGTACTGTCGCAGATTTAAGAAGTTCGTAAATTATAAGTCGAATGACATACAATACTGAATTAGTTCTCCGTTGGCTAGTGGTTAGAGTCCAGGGTACCGTTTTACTAAACAACTTAAGAAAAGTATTTGCGTAAGTCATAACTGAATAACATGGATAGTATCTTCAATGAAAGCACAATTTTGCAATGTGACACGTCATTGGAAGCGTCTCGGAGAGACGATTCCAATGATGTGTTACTTTTCAATATTGCTTCGGCTAATATTGAAATAAGAGGAATTGTTGTTTTAGACTTAAGCAAATCTTAAGCGTAAACTGTTTAGTAAAACAATACCCTGGTCTTGAAATCACATGGCACACGCAAACCTTCAAATCTCGGTTGTTCATGAGAGATAGTTTCCGAGTAAACTTAGAGAATGCCAATGGTTCTACCTGGACTGACCCGCCCTTATTGGCAGTCAAATTTTGGGTCTTTCTCTATCGTAACATAACTGAAAACTGTTGACGCGATATAAAACCCATTACAAGTTACAATAATGTTACACCAAGTCATTCATTAAACGTAAAACTCACAACATTTAAGATAGAGGAGATAAGCCCTTTATGTTTGATAGTGACGGAGTGCACATTAGGTTTGCTGTGTTGATTACAAAAGTAAAATATTCTTTAAACGGGCCAAATCAAACGAGTTTTAAACGTTTAAAATTATATTTTAACAATCGTTGTCACTAAACCATATATCATTTTAAATGTCTTTACTTCTAAGTTTCTGAAATTTCGTGATTTCACAAGAAGTGTGAATTGAGGCCTCGCTTCTTCCAGCGCTTCTATAGGAAAGCATGTTTATGAATAAACACAGGCATTCCTTCTCTCGTACCTTACTTCCGTCACGTGACAAGAGCAGTTTAACGTTTCCATAGACCCACATGACGATGGTATCTAAAATACCTCCTCTTGTTCTAATTTTACCGCGTTGTTTACAAAACAAACCCGTTTAAAAAGTTTGCGGGGCCTCCGTGGCCTAGTGGTTAGAGTACAGAACTTGAAATCACATGGCCCCTCTCCGCGTGGGTTCAAATCCTGATGAGGGATATGGATTTTCATGAGAGGCAGTCTCCCGACCGACTTACGGAATGCCGATGGTTCTACCCACCTTGACCAGCCCTTGTGGGCAGTTGAGTATGGGGTCTTCCTCCATCATTAAGAGTCGGGCATCGCTACATAACTGAAATAATGTTGATGTGATGTAAAACCCATATAAAAAAAAAATATAAAAAAAAAAAGTTTGCGATATCTGCAAAACAAATGAGCTATGTCTTTTCTGAACGGTTATAAATATGGTTGAAAACCTGTCAATAATCTAGCCCTATGTTACTTTAGAAATGTATATTGTAATCTTAGCAATAGAAGATAATTTATTTCAAAAAATTGAAATCAAGGTCTGTGAGATAGTCCTTTTAACAAAGTTTCTATTCTTGCCACATTCTCGCAAGGTCAATTGGGGTCGATGCGAGCGACCGTCATCTTTGACCTTGCAATATTTAGACGCCCACAAATGATGTACATTTCACGTATATTTCCCACACAACAACGTCATTCATGAACAGCCAATTAGGGAAGAATGTAGAGATATTCCGAATCCCTCTCGGAATTGCGTGAACCAATCAATACGACGCAGACTTAAGAAAACATGGGGGTTTCCGGACTAGGTCCCTGATTTATGTAATATTATACTTTAACAACGCTGTTTCTGCATGCCATGCTATTGCTTTAGCAGCCAACATTCAATCAAATGTGAACAGGAAAAAAACACGTTAATGAACACTTGCATAATGGATACTATGTTGTAGCCATATTTACAATTGTGACAAAGGGAAAGATGTGCTGGTAATAAGCGAATTCGTCTTTTTTCTCACTGATGAGAACAGCTTCCATGACGAATATGACGTTCGTTGTACGAGAACTGACCGGAGTCATGTATTTTAAATCCGTATCGTGCTTTTAAGCGCATGTCTACTTTTCAATCACGAAATCAAGGTTATCTTTCAGATTCAATGGTTTCCACATATTCGTAAACGGAGATTTAAAGTTACGATTTGTTTTTTTGATGGGCCCCTGAGCTTGAATTTGCACTTACCTACCCTCAGTGTGGCTTCAAACCACGATGGCAGAAGACTAAGTCTTTCATGAGAATAAGTCACCCGGTTGACTTACGGAATATAGCCTGTTCTACAAAGTTGTATCTAGCTCCATGTATAAAGTTTAGAATCCTCTAGCATGGCGTATGTGCAAGCTCCAAAAGCTATTTATATCATGTAGGTCCTGTGTAGAAATTCAGTGAACATCTCATTGCAATATAGCCATGCTGAGACTCAAAATGTGGATTAAATTTCCCCTTAACCCATTATAAAACAATAACGACATTTAACCAATTTGTTGCAGACAACTCTGGAAAACATTGTGGGAAAAGGGGAAATTGCTCTAAAAAGAGCAATTTCTCCTTTTCCCACAATAGTTTCTGCCCTATTTGAAGATTATTTTTCAATTTCATAACATTTTGAAATGTCGTCTGCAAACTCTTTCAATTTGGGACAGTTGAAAATTTAGCTTTTGGTAAAGAGTTAGATGCGCTGACATTTCCGTGTTTGGTTTAATGCTTTCCTGATTGGTAGAAAAGCGTCAAGAAGTCTCCATATTGTTCATTAGCCATTTTATCTGGGTTACGCGACTAACATCTGATTGTATTTTATTACGTTTACAAGTATCCGTTCAAAAACGCATAAACAATGTAGTTGTCGACAGACGCAATATGTACCCAGAGATACGATGTTTAAGGAATAATGTGGTATAGTATCTTTCTCGGGGTTTGAATTTTGTTTGAATGCCGTAAGGAAATGTTGACCTTGCGAGACTAAAGGTCGTGTGGTATGTTATTTTTTGTCAAGCAACAAGAAACAAATACAAACACCAGGAAAGATACTTTACCACATTATCCCTTTTTTTCAATTAAATATTATTAATGATAAGTACAATATTTTAACTACATCAATTGTTTAAACTAAGAAAAACGATGACATCATAAATTCATTCAAATTGTTTTTGAGTATGAATGACGGATGAATATACTGCAGAATAGTTTTAACTTTATCTTTCCTACTCGTTTGGTAATAAGGATTTGTTTCTGTCGTGTTTGATTTGATTCACTTGATCCATTGAAAGGTATGGATTAACGCCGAGGGAATCACTTGTGTGTAGCAAATGCACATAGTTAAGTGCATTCACTGTACAATAAAAAAGGTTTAGAAAGTAATATGCAATGGGTTGGTCGATATACTTTTTAAAAAAATCGCTTTTTAAAGATGTATTCAAGATATCAATAATCTGAGACTTTAACTTAGACAAGTATTCATATAGTTGTATAGAGAAGTACTGAATCCTTGCGTCAATGAGATATCAATGCGAATGTGTATACACCGTTTCATATAACAATATATATAAACACTAACCCCCAAAGGTTTGCTTTTGTCTCTCTTTTTAAATGCCGAAATACTTCATTAAATAATCGAACTTCCGTGAGCCATATTTTGACAATCAACGTCGTAGTAATAGGAAATATCGTTCTATAGATTCCGTTAGATGTGTTTAAGTAAGATGACGTTCTGAGACAGTTGGCAAAATAGAAAGTTTGCTTGCTTTGATAGCATTATCTGTTTTTGCGAAATGAGTGAACTCTTTGTAAATCAGCAGGCATTTTTGCATTGTAGTTGTGTTTCATTTGGTCAAAAGTTTAGATAGACCCGGCTACAATAGCAAAGAGCTGAGAAAATGTTCAACACATTCTGAAGTATTTAAATGTCGGGTGAGTCCATATTCAAGCGACAGCTTACTACAAAAGTAGCATGAACAAATACAATTACTTGGTGATAGTGGGTAGAACCAATTATGAGAAAACGGTCAATTAAACAAAAAACTACAGGTTGATACTATATTGGTTCCATTAGAGTTTTACCACTGTCATTGTTGCACCTTTCTGTAAATAACTGTAATTATAAGTATATTGCGATGAAGCACATATTGGCAATGTACACTTTTATGCCTTATTCTGAATAATTCGATAAGTTTCTTGGTTTCATATCATAAAAACAAATGTTCTATCTCGTTTAAACCAATTGGAGAGATGGCAACTTTTACAATTGGATGGTCACACGCTAAACTGAACTAACCATCAAAAGTATTGTTCTGAGAAAATGGCATTTAAAGTGTTTCAACTTCCACAAGGAGGATTTTAAATTCAAAGACTAATATGAAGGTTATGCCATATAAAGATGATTCAAAGCAATAAAAAACACTATAGTTTGAGTTGAAATCATTTATTGTTTTTTTAAAACATTAAATTTGTGGGATAGTTCACTGTTGCATGGCTTCTTTTTCCAATTGCAACAAATCACACTATATCTTTTATGATTACATTAATGTACCAACCAGTATAGTTCACTATAGCATGATATAGGTATATGCATTATAGTAGGTGTGGGTTAGCACACCCTATCAATAAGTTTTGATTTAGGCATGCTATTATTACCTCCGCTAGATAAAATCAAAGCTCTTTTTATGAAGAGCACAAAGGGGCGAATAACTCAGTTTTGACCAATTTGAGGGTTAGTTCAATTTAGCGTGTGACCATCCAATTGTAAAATGTTTACAATAATAAATCACAAATTCAAGAATTAGTGAGGAACACAGAGGAATCTCTTCTAGGGGAAATATTTCTTGTTATAGATAAAACATACTTTATTAAACAGACGAATTTCTTCCGATTTCTATTCGATTTCGGTTATCTCGTATAATCTCTTTCAATTTAGCCCGATGAAAACACTTATAGTTTGTAAGGAGCTAATTTAACCATTTAATCTGATCTCATAGACTGAATCATTTAAAGGTGCTTGTTCATATATGAGAAGATTCGAAAGGCAAAATGAAACGTGGTTGATACAAAACCGTTTTTGTATTATTAATTGGTTAACAATTAAAAGGAGTTATTGAATGCATGCTTGATGTACAGTCTATATCCGGTAGACCTCAAAATCTTTACAACGCTTTTGGATCTTAACACAAAATTAACTCTTATAGTACTGTAACCGACTCCATGCTTATGCAAACATGTTGGATCCAGGTAAATGAAAGTAAATTGGCGGCTGGCCAGTGATCTAACCCGTTTGCTTCTCTAAGTATCTTTCCTCATCAAAATTAAGCAGAAATTTAAAGTTTTGAAAGCAGACTACACAAAAATCTGTTTTTAGAAAATTACCCAGCATTCTAAGGGTTGGTCACGAAAATCTTTTGCCCCATTTGCTTTTATCCAGTGACCATCAGACAGCTTATGTGTAGTTCTAAAGAAGTTCATTTTTCAACTCCGAAATTTCCTCACATCTGTGAACATACAGCTTTAACTCAGGATTCCCTCGTAACACCTAGCATATCTATTCGTGTAAGTGATGGGTAATAGATTTGTTTGATTCTTATCTACGCACCCCAACCTAGTTGTCCCAATTGAACTAATACGAACCTATTGACTAAGGGGGTTCATTATATGCGAGATAATTTTCCTGTTTCATGTTTCTCTAATCGCTCGGGCCTATCAGTTCATAAAGCCTCTCACAATGTTTCGAAAACCGTAGAGCTTTAAAGATTCTTGTTCACATATATGAAGAAATTTTGAGGTTTAAAGTTAATCTATATTAAATTGTACAACAGTTGAAATGTCGTTTGACGCGCACCGGGGAGTAGCCATTGAAATCAAAATCAGTGTGTATCAAAAACTTTCAGCATGTATGCTGCGAATTAATATGTATTTTGATCCAAAAGTGTTGCAACGGTTTTGACACTTACCGCATATAAACGATAAACATAATAGCTATATCAACGCTTCCTTAATTAATTAGTTTCTCAAGAACAACATTTAATTTACAAACCTCCGCCCCAAATATTTGTCGGAATTGTTTTCACAAATAGAGCCATTGAAAACAATATTGACGATATTTAAATCAAGGGGTATTGGCAACTGGTCAGTTGCATATCATACAACAATCAAACTGTGTTGTTTCAACGACCTTTGACTTTTTTAAATTTTACTTATCTGTGACCAAACAACTTTGATAAATATAATAAAATGGGAGATTCCATTTTCAAGGACGGGGGTTAATTGGATCTAAACACCGTTTTAAACAGCGAGTTGAGAAAACATAACCTTGTCCCCATCAGTTATTTATTCGTGGTGCAAAATATTATTTCGATGCCACCGGTTCATTTCCAAAAAAATACTTGTTCATCGTTTGATTCAAAGCAAAGCCTCTTATGAAGAAGAAAAATCAGTGTTTAATAGTTAACAAACCACTTACCACTGTAAATAGAATTACATTCATCAAAAGTCGGTCTGACAGGTTCTTTGTTCAGAATCAGTGGCTCTTTTTCACGACCTATGCAACAGAATGTTTGATCATCAATTTATTTAACCACCACTCCTCCTAGACTGTAAGGCGGTCATTGTTTATTGGGGTATTGTTATTATCAGTGTTATCTTGTTTGGCGTATGGTTTCTCTTTCGCCAACTTATTTGCATATATATTGTCATCATGATTGCTCTTTCATATATGTTTTATTATACAAGTTTTGTCCCCGATAACTTATATACGTTACATCGTATGAAACCCTTTCGATACGTATGCCAAAGGATTATTTCAGTATAACTAGGGCACTAATTTCCTAACATTTAAACATTCTAAAAACGTGCTTAAGTTAAAAAAATTATTCCCTTTTATTTCAATATTCGGCCAAGTATTATTGCAAAGTAATACATCATTGGAATCGTCTCCCCGAGACGCTTCCAATAACGTGTTACATTGCAATATTGTACTTTAAATAGTGTTCTTGATTATTCCTATTCCGAAAAGATGGACTCCTTATATGTTAAAATAATTTTGAAAGCTCATACAACTTTCATCGCCACTACATAAGACACAGGAATGACCTTGAAACCATTGTAACAAACGGAGAATTAGATCATTATGAACATATCTATTTTAGATTTCATATTTTTTCCATGGAGCATCCCCGGTCTAGTGAAGGCACGGGAAAATACAGAAATTTACTTTACTTTTTACATACTTTTTTGGCATAACACCTACACACGAAACATGTAGATTCAATCAGGCCGATTGATGATTAAATCAGAAATCAGAAGAATTTTTATCGCATGGCTACTTTTCCGCTACGGTTCGAATTCCGGTGAAGGCATTTTGATTTTCATGAGAGACGGTTTCCCAAATGGCTTATAGAATGCCGGTGGCCCTACCCAGATTGAAAAGCTGATAGGTTTGAGTTTTACGTCCATCATTACGTGTCGGATATCGCAACGTAACTGAAATAAAAATATTGCGATGTAAAATTCACATATATATATAATGAATTAATATAAAGCAGATGACAAATTATATTGGTGTTGTCAAAGCAAGACAACACATGCGTTTTACTGTTTGCGTAACAAAACAATTGATTCCGTTTCCGACTTCAAATTCTATTACCAGCATAAACAAATGAATGGAACAGACGTACATTTAACCCTTAGAATGCTGGATACTTTTCTTAAAATAGATGTTTGTGTCGTCTGCTTTCCATTACCTTAACTACTGCTTAATTTTGGTGAGGAGAGATAATCAGAGTAGCAAACTGGTTAAATCCAGGCCAGCCGTCAGTTTGCTTGACGGCTGGCCTGGATCCAACCTGTTTGCATAATCATAAAGTCGGTTCCAGGGGCCCGTTTTACTAAACAACTTACGGAAAATGTTTGCGTAAGTCATAATTGATTAACATGGATAATATTTTCAATGAAAGTACAATATTGCAATGTGACACGTCATTGGAAGCGTCTCGGAGAGACGATTCCAATGATGTGTTACTTTACAATATTGCTTTGCCAAATATTGAAATAAAAGGACTTGTTGTTTTAGACTTACGCAAATCTTAAGCGTAAACTGTTTAGTAAAACGGTACCCAGCACTGTAAGAGTTAACTATGTGCACATCACCTACGGGGGTGAAAGTTTCTATAACAATGAGTTATTGCCGGCTATGATAGTTTGTTATGGATCTTGGTTCCTTTGAACCCGGGTTAATTAAATCATAACTCGTATATATAATTTGGTTTAGGAGTTGTTTCCATATGACAGGCAGGAAAAATTCCTCCTTTTAGGTATAAGAAGAAGTATTTTATTCGGAAGATATCTAGGATCAATTTTCTTTTGTTTTTCTTTCGTTTTTCATCTTTTATATAAAACCTTTTGATTCGTTATTTTTAAAACTTCCTTAAGTTGCCTGCAATGACCATCTTAAAGTTTATTTTTACTTTTCGATAGAGAAAAAGAAAATTAAATAATTTAAGGACTTGGTCAACATCATTTTGGCTGTATCAATATATACATCATTCCGAGACAAATATTCTTCCTTTGTCATATTTAAAACTCATTCGTCGGTCAATAACATCACAAACGGTCCAAAACATATCGGAATGATTTGGTTATTTTTGCAGGACCCTAGTGATAAACAAAATAAGCATTTAAACAAAGACTCGGTTATTTTCTGCAGGAACCTCGTGATAAACAAAACAAGCATTTAAACAAAGACTTGGTTATTTTTTGCAGGACCCTAGCGATAAACAAAACAAGCATTTAAACAAAAACTTGGTTACTCTTGCAGAACCCTCATGATAAACAAAACAAGCATTTAAACAAAGACTCGGTTATGCTTGCAGACCCCTCGTAATACACAAAACAAACATTTAGACAAAGACTTGGTTATATTTGCAGAATCCTCGTGATACACAGAACAATCAGATAAACAAAGACTTGGTTATTTTTGCAGAACCCTCGTGATAAACAAAACAAGCATTTAAACAAAGACTCGGTTATTCTTGCAGAACGCTCGTGATACACAAAACAAGCAGATAAACAAAGCCTTGGTTACTTTTGCAGACCCCTCGTGATACACAAAACAAGCATTTAGACAAAGACTTGGTTATTTTTGCAGAACCCTCGTGATACACAGAACAAGCAGGTAAACAAAAACTTGGTTATTTTTGCAGAACCCTCGTGATAAACAACACAAGCATTTAAAAATAGACTTGGTTATTCTTGCAGAATATTCGTGATAAACAAAACAAGCATTTAAACAAAGACTTGGTTAATCTTGCAGAACCCTCGTGATAAACAAAACAAGCAGATAAACAAAAACTTGGTTATTTTTGCAGAACCCTTGTGATAAACAAAACAAGCATTTAAACAAAGGCTTGGTTTTTCTTGCAGACCCCTCGTGATACACAAAACAAGCATTTAAACATAGACTTGGTTATTCTTGCTGAACCCTCGTGATACACCAAACAAGCATTTAAAAAAAGACTTGGTTATTTTTGCAGAACCCTTGTGATAAACAAAACAAGCATTTAAACAAAGACTTGCCTATTCTTGCAGAACCCTCGTGATAAACAAAACAAGCATTTACACATATACTTGGTTATTCTTGCAGAACCCTCGTGATACACCAAACAAGCATTTAAACAAAGACTTGGTTATTTTTGCAGACCCCTCGTGATACACAAAACAAGCATTTTAACAAAGACTTGGTTTTTTGCAGGCACAAGCGACACATTCTGAAGGTTTATTTATCCAAGCAATATTTCGTTACTTTAGATATCCTAAAAAACGTTTTATAATGAACACCTCATTCATCTCAATTCATGTTTCTATGAAATATGGCTTTTATATCGTTACCTGAGAATGACTAAATCCGACACACATGTAGCAGAAGACATAAGCAGTTATTGTGACCAAAGGAGAAATTTTAGGGCAGGTAGTGCAACTTCTCCTTTAGTCACAACGAGAACTATCATTTATCACATAGAAAATATCATTTGAAATTGTCATCTGTTGTTTATTTTGAAATTTTGTACTTTAAGCGTGTAATCATTCCGTTACGTTAACATGTGCAATTTTATCTTACTCCGTTTATCTTACTACGATTCTCAATATACGATTGGCGAGAAAAGTAACAGAATGTTTTCCCCTCCATATATCTTTCTCAATATACGATTGGCAAGAAAAGTGACGAATGTTTTCCCCTCCATATATCTTTCTCAATATACGATTGGCGAGAAAAGTAACAGAATGTTTTCCCCTCCATATATCATGTACCTGCTGATTAGTTGTGTTCATGCGTGAAAGCAGCCAGCGACTAAAACAGAATACCGTGCCTTGCTGGTATTAAAATACCTGGACAATTTTTACCCTTTACCAAACGCAAAAATTTTGACTGTCACAAATTTAAAAAGTTTGCAGGCGACATTTCAAAATATGAAAACATTGGACAATACTATTCTGAGAGATGGTAAAACATTGTGGGAAAAGGAAAAATTGCTCGTCACGGGCAATTTTTTCTTTTCCCACAATGTTTTCCAGAGTTGTCTACTACAAACTTGTTAAGTCACGTTATTGTTTGGCAACTGAGCGCTGAGCGCCGAAGTATAACTGGAATGACGTTAAAAACGACGTTAAATCAAACCCAACCCAAAACCTCTGACGTAAGGCGTCCAGTAAAACTGAGGAACATGTTTTCTCTGATAGCGCTGGACCGGGCATATTCCCGTTAACTGATCCGATCGTCTGCCTCTGTTAGCTACAGTCAGTGAGGCAGTGGTCGACTGTGGGTTACTGTAAACAGAGTGATTCTAATCCAGTTAGAGCGCAGTTACTATGTCAATCGTGATAGGGGATAGCATGGAGTAGATCGGACGTAAGGAATAACTCGTGTTATATATGTTGTTGTTGTTGGCTTAGTTTGGAAAGTGTGGACGTACATGTATGATCAGAATTATTCTAATATGAACTTAGTTTAAATTACTTGTGAGGAATATGAAAAACGAGTAATGAGTTTTCAAGCTCAACAAAAGCTGATACGCAAGGATTATGATTATAAAAAATAAGTGTTAATTAATACTTTCGTTATCACTAAAGAATAAGTAATGCGTATGGTGATGATGCTGATGATATTTGTAGTTTGAAACCTTTTGAATTTTGTATATGGCTATGCGCAATAAACTTTTATCGACTTCGACGTTAAAAAAAACAACTAAATTCATAACGATGGTAATGATAGTTATGATGGTGATCATAAAACCTGATAACAATTATAAATCAATTATACATGTAGCAATACATCAAATATTGTAAGCAATAAACAATTAAAATCAAAATTCAATTCTTTATTGGCATTCATCGACAAAATTTGTCTATGGCCATTTACAATAACATAGAATATGGCTCAGACAACAACAAAAAAAAAAAAAAAAAAGATGATCAACAAACATTGAGCACAATATACAAAGAAATGAAATTTCAAGAATGGTGATACTATAAGAATAATTATAATAGTAATTACGATGATAATAGTTATGGTGGTAATGCTAAGGATGCTTAATGCAACAGTTATGGTGCTGATAATTGGATAATTAATAAGAAAAACAATGATGATGCCGGTGATGATGATCTTTTGATAATGTGATGATAATGTTATTAATAACAACGACAGTATTGATAGTTTTAATAGTGAAATGATATGCTTAATGCAATGATAAGGATCCTGATGATAATATTAATTATCATGATAATGATGAGAGTTATAAATGCAATCTTTTTAAGCTGTTTTGTAAGTCACTCGGGCTATAACCAAATTAGATCATATCATCAGAAATTATCTTTCCAATATCAGAAAGGAAGTCTTTTAATAGTCTTTGTTTGTTGTATACTAATTATTGTTTCAATTAGAATCAGTTAAAGAATCAAGAAAGATTGGGTAGGAATAAACATTTGTTAAATACTAGTTAACTTTATACATGGTTTATTACTGATTCAATTTGTCAGCATTTTTATTAAAAAAAAAAACATTCGACCCCTGGGAATGTAAATATCATTATGGTTTGAATTATTAACAATTTGATAAATAGTGAAAATATTGTTTCATTATTTCGTTTGTACATTCCAAACTTTCGAAAGTTTTAACAAGAAGTCCCCTTATCAACATGAGAACTAGACAAAATCGTACAAACATCACTCTCGTGGTAATTCTATTTTCAAGCAATTCCCTTTTCCTTAAGCAAGTACACGCTTTAAACCCAAAACTTTGTTAGGATCAAATTAGATTCAGATTAGATACAATTACAGTACATCTTCATTTTAAACAATATGTTTTTAAAGGAATGAATGACCCTTCCCCCAACGCCCGTTTGTCAAACTGTCTCTGGACACACACGCAATGACTTCTAACTATCTACACTAAACAATTCATTTCCATATTTCATAAACGTAGATGTGTACGTAGCGTTTTACTCAGCATCATTTGTTAGAAATATGCAGTTAGAATCAGTATTCCCTCTTAGTTCAGTATAGAGATAAGCGATCTTGTCAAGTAACACAGCATTGGATATGTCTCTCAAAGACGCTTCCAATGACGTGTCATATTACAATAATTTTATTTCATTTAAAGATACTATCCATGTGAATCAGTTCTGACTTACGCAAATATTTAGTTTCAATCGTTAAGTAAAACACTACCCAGTTATTACTTTTAATTTGATCTAGATTCGTCATAAAGTATTTGGTTAACCAATGACCTTGTGTTTTATAGGCAGACTATATTGATGGCCAGTTATCGTATTTCTCTGATTCCGATAAATAGGTCCGCCGCTGTAACACTGTGAATGCCGTGTTTGAAATACCGCTCATATGGTAAGGGTCGAGAGCCTTTCACAAACCGGGTTGTTCATGAATTATTGAAAACCGGGGACAATTGCTCTGAAGACTTGAAGTCAGTTCATTTGCAGGTAATGCTGATTGCCTTTTCATTAGAATGACAAAACTCCATTACTGTAAACAACTTTAACGTGAGAAAAAATGGTGAATAGTGAATAAAGGCGAACGTATTCTAACACTGTTTCGTCTTTCTCCTAGTTTCCATAACCGAATCTTACAGCAAACGCGAAAACAGGTGATTATATCAGTTACTGAAGGTAAGAATTCTTTAGATATCTCTGTCTATCTAAAACCTTCTGACCAGTTTGTGTTGTAATAATCAGTATGAATACTGATCTGGAAGACTGTGGCCCGTAGGGCATTGGCAGTGGGCGGGAGGAAAGCCAGTATTTCATTTGATGATAGAGGTGAGCCTTTGGCACACGACTGACCAAAAACACCATCAACATGTTAAATGAATTTCAGCACTTCTATTTATATAATACAACATAAAGTTCGTGTTATAAGCCAGGTCGTATATACAAGATTTTGTAACCCTACCATATTATGCCAGGGACGATTTCATTGGATAAACCCAATGCGGTCAGATTAAGAACCTGTTTGTTAACAATGAGCCTGCCTCACAAAGAAGTATAACTTTACACCTAGCTTTATGTGTCAGATACCCATACGAACTTTCATTGTTCCTTTTACATTCAAATAAATAGTAACCTAATCTCATTGTCATCAGCAATCGCAACTACTCGGATATGTCCATACCTTGAGAAAAATATTATCTAGTGTAGGGTTACAAAATCTTGTATATAAGACCTGGCTTATAACACGAACTTTATGTTGTATTATATAAATAAAAGTGCTGACATTCATTTTAAATGTTGATGGTGTTTTTTGTCAGTCATGTGTCAAAGGCTTACCTTTATTATCCGATAAAATACTGGCTTTCCTCTCGCCCACTGCCATATTGTTTCTCTCGCGAGACTTCTTTCATCGTACTTTCGTTTTTCAAATATAGATTTTAGATGGGAAATATAAACAGGAATTTCATTTGATTAAGGAAACAGTTATATATATCACAACTCATAAATTTACTATTATGTATGATTTACCAATAAAAAGTGATTTAAAATTACTTTCAACACTTTACTACACGTCGGACTACTTAACGTGGGAACTTAGAGGAAATTTGTCATAAGCCGGGAACGATTTACCCGAAATATTGTCAGCCTACACTTAGGTACGAGATGTATTTCTCAGCTCACGGTAATACCCGAGTTGCTACGATTGGCAGGTTCCCTGACGGACGGACTGAATTTGAATAATCCAATACTGTTAAAACAGTGTTAAACTAACTAACAAAAACCATGTCTTTAGATGGTTTGCATGTGAATCGTCGAAGCAAAGCGTGTTAGTAAGTTTCGTAACAAGTTGGCCGCGGTCTAATATGCCTTCCATGTATGTTACATAGACCGTACATATCGGTAATCAAAACAAGGTCTTGGCTTAATCCAATAACGATCACTCGCCCAATTAACTTCCTTTATCTTGAACATGCCACCACTACAACTACTACTTAACAAGGTCAAACAGGAGTATAGCATCGATAATATCAACCTTAACTTAGATTCCAACTACTTACTCTTGGTGGATGATTGGCTAGATTTCGTATCTTATGCCATAAACGCTTCGTTTTGATAAGTCATTTGTTTGCAGATTAAGCACTTATAAATCCAAAGGTTAGAATATTAAGTTAACATTTTGTTTGAGTAAGATTCATAACAAGGTGACACCAGCTAAAAGCGTGTTTAGTGTGGGGTCAAGCTTACTTATTCTGCATTCCATCTGTTTTTTTGAAAATTTATCAAGTTTATTGTTTTGTATTTGTAAAAGGTTTGTAATGTAAAATGTCTATGAATATTGTACTTGTCAATTGAACCCATGTTCTGTTCTGTTCTGTATAACATAGATTTAATGAATCGAATGGTAAACATATTGCAATATCAACGAATCAAAACTAATGATGCTCCTTTTGAGTTAGGCAAGGCACGGTTAAAGTCTCTTGTATCAACACATTACCCCCAAAAAGCTTCATTAGTTTGCGTCTAGCAGCAGACGACTTTCACAAGGTATTGTGGCAAATGGAGAAATTGCTTGTCACAAGCAATTTCTTCTTTTGCCACAATGCTTTTTCAATCTATTCACATATAACAACAGCAGAATTGAAATGTTTATAAAGTCGTCTGCTTCAAGAAAAGAAAATCTGCAGGTCTGTAAGTGGTAAAGACTCTATGTAGGACCTGTGTAATGGAAAACTGACAATTGCTTTGGTTAAAGAATAAGTTGAAATGAAATTTGAAAAGTATTTATCATTTCAAAACCATTCACCTAGCTTATTTTCAAAATTTGTCTGATTTTGAATTTATATTTTTAAAATGAATATCAAAAAGTTTGTTCTTTATTTCATATTAATTACCTTCCTTTAATTTTCACATTGAAACTAAAATTAAATAAATGAAGTTGGCAAATAAAAATTCCAATCCAGGAAAGATTCTAATGATATGAGACTTTAAAACGGCATTTGTTCTGTTAAATCTTTAATTTTGTTATTCTGACCTTTCTCCATTACCCAGGTCTTACCTTAAAAGGTGCTAATTCAAATATGGTCACAATCTAGAACTATAGTGAATTAATAGAGGTTCAAAAACAGAATGATTTTCTTTACTCACTTATTTTACTCCTAACTATTTTTGTTCATACATGCACTCTTAGACTCACTAAAATGAGGGTTTCGTGAAAGGTCTGTTAGACTACATAACAAGACCCTGACGCCGTCCGACAGGGAACCCTGAGACGATTAAAAAAAACGTTTTTTCCAACTATGAGCAATTCATCATTTGGTTAGAATATCTATGACTCAGCTACAGTTAATTAACTGTATGCATATGGAGTAATTAAGTAGCGTTAAAACGGTTATTCTGTTTTTGCGTTTTTCTTCCAAACGGACACAACTTTCGCTTGAGGCATTCTTAAGTGGAGTCCCTTTGGAAGCAAACCGCTACTTTAATGCAACAAAATAATGATAAAGAAAAACACATGTCTTGGTGTGCTTGTAACCTCGATTCTGACCGGGTTAGGGGAAGGACGTTGACTGTCTAGAAACTGTTATAACAAAGGCGAAAACCGATAATTTGAAACACATGTAAAGGTAAAGTTACTAACTGGCGATAATTATTGTTAATTTGCGATACTCAGAATTCAACAGGTTGGGAATAACAATGTTAAAATGATTTGAACTCGAAATTTCCTTTCAATGTGAATATTGGTGAGACATGCCCCAAACGCTCCCCCAAAAGTGCCCACACACAGTTAGATAGAATCTGCATCCTAAGCAACTCCGATCAGATTGTACATAGTATCAGAGACGTTTAACCCTTTCCCAAACAATAACGACATTTGACCACTTTGTTGCAGACGACTTAAGAAAACATTGTGGGAAAAGGAAAAATTGCTCGTAACGAGCAATTTTTCCTTTTCCCACTAGGTTTTTTGCTCTATCTGAAGAATACTTTTCAATTTCATCACATTTTGAAAAGTCGTCTGCGAACTTTTTCAATATGGAACAGTCGAAAATTTGTTGTTTGGGAAAGGGTTAAAGTCGGGAATGCGGAGATTTTCATTGCCCCCCGCGACGGTTCATTTAGGCGGATCTTACGTATATCTCCAAGTGTTAGTTGACCTAATTGAGATAGTGTTATCAACGGTGTAACGTCCTCGACCACCATGCAGTAGCACGTGTATAGGGGAAACAAGGATCCCTCACAGTGATCTCCCTTTATGAGTTTAGTCACTGCCACCACAGATGTCACATGACCATCTGCTTAGAAACGGAAATAGAGTTTAAAGATGGCGGCGACACCAAAAAGATAGCATCCATGTGTGCTTTCTTTGTAAAGAAAACGAAAGGAAAGAATTTTTAATTTAACTTGTCAGCAATCAACTTAAGAAGACGTTATTACTAAATCAGCTTTTATATCCGGTAAAAACATCATTTACATTTCACCCAAATCTGGATGAAAATATTGTGGTGGCAGTGATCGATGCCACGTAGGAAGAGGATATAACTTTGAAGAGTTTGGAGAAACACGAAACACCGCAGTGAGTTTAACAAGAAATGGCAGTTCTATAATTATAGCTTCGTGGTCATTAAAGGTAGCTCTCTATCAATTCTTAGAGACTATCTTATAGACATACCTTGTTGTGTTAGTAACATACATTGAATAATGATTTCAGCATTCATTGTCATTGCACAAATAACCTTTCTCAGGGTCTCAATGTTGAAGACATTTTCTTATAAAAAAAATGAGATTTCAATTTGTTAGATAGTCACTTTAACATACTTACAAGCACAGCGTCTGAGAAAAAGTCACATACTAAACATATATTCGATATTTGCTAATGATCTAAGTCGGGTTTACTTCTTTCCAAAGTCAGAAAGAAATTAAACTTTAGCAGGCTTAGTCATCTTTATGCGCAATAGTCCTCAACCAAGAAAATGTCATGTTAAAATGTTTGATAGTTTGATATCTTAAAAGAATGTAAACTTTATGCATTTTCTTTTAGAATAGCACAGCATTCCCATTTTGTAACATTAAGGCTTATTAGCAATGAATCTTAAAACTCGAAACAGAAATCCAAAGTTTGGATTGAGTCGTTATGCCTCGAAAAGATAAAACATCGTGGGCATTGATTAAGACGTGTTATTTAACGCTAGGTTTTAAATGTGAATGTTATTTGTGAAACAAACGAGCATTATCTAGATGGTCGTATACCGAATGAATGTAAAGTACTACACATCACTTCAACCCATTCTCAAACAATAACGACATTTGACCAGTTTGTTGCAGACGATATTAGAAAACATTGCGGGAAAAGGAAAGATTGCTCGAAGATTATGTTGTTGTGATTCTGAGTTAAAATATATTGCATAAAATTATTCGAACGAAAGACATTATGTCATTGAAACGTGATGATTCTAAGCCTATAGAGATTACTTTGTTAAAATAACTATCCGCAGCAGTCTTCAATTGACCTCCTCGGAGAATCACAAAATGTTTTATGTCGAGATTACATTTCAATCAGTCTAATATGGAAAAGCAGCAAGCGTCTCTGAGAGAATATATTACAATACCAATGCTGGAAAATCCAACATCAAACCCAATCCTAAATATGATACGTTTCCTACATTTTGGGGGTACGTCCAGAAGAAGTTAACAGCGTCAATTATCGAAGAGACAAAGATCTTCTGTGAAACAAAACAGCATAATTGATCAATGGACAATGAAAAACTGACACAAATACGATCAGTGTGTGAACAAGTCATGTGAAAGTGTCTGTGGGCAAGTCACATTCCTCAAGCCGAGACACCGATCGGGTTTCTTTTGGTTTGTGTTAACGGGGCTTATCTGTTCATACTTGAGTCGGTACAACGAATTGTTTATTGATGTCTTTGAGTTAACATCGCGTCAACAGTTTTCGGTTGTATGTGGGTTATCGGTTTATATTTAAGTCAGTACAATGCTGTACCTTAACGGTGTATTGGTTGGCGTATTGGGTTTACGCAATGCTGTGTCACATGTTATATCTGTTTAATTTGGGGTTAGACATCGCTTCAATAACTTTTCGGTCAAATGATTATTGATCATCACAGATGGAGAAATACCCCTTACTTAAATGCCTTTAATGACTTCTTAAGACTGAACGAACCATCGCCATTCCGTAGCTTACCATTCCTCAAAATATAAGTCTAGTGACTCTTTGATTTAAGCCAAAGCGAGAAAAGTATTGCTGTTTTCAAGTTTAGTATACAAACCACTCGACCACGATCGCCTGTTTTCAAAGTTTTGTGGACAAAACAATCTTATCTCAGATGACGCACAGACGCAAAGATGGATACCTTTGAACGATCAGATACGTCCGTGTGTTAAATCCGAAAATTTCTCTTTTTGCCACACTATTTTTTAAAAAAACATCTGCTGTTATACACACAAATATTGCTTTAGGTGGTTATGTGTTAATCGAAGTACGATCGACCATTTCGTTATATAGTTAGGGTCCTGCATGCTTGTTGGTTATAATGAAAAGTCGATCGAACTGAGATAATACAATAAGTTGACCGAAAGACAGAACGAAGTTCACAGTTGATATTAAACAGCTTCATGTAAACGGATCGGTCTGTGTTATCGGGCATTTGAGTGACGGACCAAGTCCCTTCATTGATTGGTCGTTACATCGTTACAATGTAAGTGATCTGTCCTTTAGTTTTCGCAACGACTTACAATCTTTCGTTTTACTTGCAACCATCGACAAGATGTGTAGCCATTGAAAATAAAAAAGAACGTGGCTTTCAGGCGGGTTGGTCGTGTGATCTGCGTCCAGGAATGAGCAGGTATTTCGAAATTTCGAGTCGAGAGATGTTCTTTGACCCACATAAACATCCCTCGACTCGAACTTCTCTGCATGGTCTTCGAGCGAACGGCACGGCCAAAATGGAAATAACACTCACATGTGGTTTCGGAAAATTGATTGTCGGAAAATGGCGTATATAGAATAGTGGAAAACAAAAGTAATCTGCCTAACATGCACCTGCTCATTCTTGGGCGCCGCCATTTGCAATCTGTTTTATATCGTAAACATTGATCACTTGTCCACTCCGACTGGGTTTAGACAATTAAGATAATCAACAAACATTGAACGCAATAAACAAAATATGAAATTTTAAGAATCGTGATGCTATAAGAATTGAGATACTCGGTGGTTAAGAAACAGCAAATGTTTTAATGCTTTCTATATTTCTTTTACTTTTCCATTTCTTTTTACTATTCATGCATAATTTAATTTGGCATTTGCATCTCATGTTTTCATTTGCAATTACACCGGGGTTTTTTTGTGGGTTTTTGTCGGTTTTGCATGTAAATACAGATGAAAGCGGTAATCATAGATACAATAAAAAAAAAGATTGCAATTTCCAAATCAATGAAAGATCAATCTGAATCATTTTGTGTGTAATACCTAAAGGTCTTGTTTGGCATTATACAGAGGCATGGTACAATAGAGAACAAATCAGGCATATTGTCTTCGTTTACTTACCTTCCATTTAATAAGGAAAAGCGGTAAACTATTTTCTTCACGGAAACTACTTTTACACGTAAACAACGAAATAAAGAAGGCTAAATCAGGTGACTCTTATGATAAGTCAAATCTAACAACAACGTGTTTGGAATTAATAACAGTTATGTCTGTGCGCGAAAATGCTTTCAAAACCACACCATATTCAAAATCATCCATGGGATAAAGAACAACAAATTGCTCAGATTTCTTGTTGTCAAAATTAAACCAACCAAAATGCACTCATTTTAAACTTTATTATAAATAAACTTGTATTCATTACTAAATCAATGCAAACATTTCAACAAGCAGTAAAAAAACCCACAAGAACCCATTTTTTGTTCGCGTGTTCTTCATCTACGAATCAAATCTGACTGGAATTTCAAGATTTAAGGTAATTCGCGATCTATTTGCAAACATTTGCCTTATTGAACGCAAGGCAGCGATGGCAGAAAGTCAACGTCTTCGATCCTCTGACCCGAGTAACAAGGCAGATTAGTCGGTTTGTAATACGATTAACGGTCCCCAGAGAGACATGTCTGTACGGATGTCGATCTGAATTTACCCTCGAATATCAATGACTTTGACAGTTTACCACACGAAGACAATTCACTGAGCTTTCCGAATACGTATTCATTCTTTACCACCTACAGACGACTTTGTTTCACTTCAAGCAGACGATTTAACAAGCTTTGTAAACATGTGAAACACATTTCAGTTCTGCTGTTGTGATATGTGAATTGATTGAAAAATCATTGTGGCAAAAGGAGAAATTGCTTGTGTTAAGCAATTTACCTTATGACACAATGTTATTTGATAGTCATCTGCTGCAAGACGCCAAATGTGGCGTAAGGTGGTAATGTGTTGATTTACCTTGGCAAGGGAAAACCAATTTTGATCGGGTTTATCCAATTTAAACACCTCTGGTCTTGCACCTGTAACGGAGAATTTCCGGGCCGAAGAACCCAAAACTAGTCCCATTTAGGAATTTCGAGTTTCGACTTCTAGTGCATAATTTGGCTAGTAAGTGACCTGGTAGAACACTGATGTGTTTCCTGTTTAGATGGTAGTCCTAAAAGTTTTGAGTGCCTATTTCAGAACTGTTTGTTTTGGATGTATGAACACAAATGCCAGTACATCGGTCAGATTTGACAGCTTGTTCACTGATTTTTGGACGGTCTTGTTCACATTGCTCCTTGAAAGAAACAGTGAGACGATTAAGGTGTCCATCTTATTACAGCCTTTGAGAGATTAATGGACCAACTTGTTGTTTCTGTGTAGAGCTAAGGGTAGAAAACACTATTCTTCACTCAGTAGAGTCTTGAAAAGGCCAGATTTAACATTGGAGTCATTTTGAATTCCAGATCTCAAAAGTGAAAGGTGTATGACCCTCTGACATACTAGTAGTATGGAAGCCGCCATCTTGCTTTTTGCAAGACCACTTTCGCTGTTCTATCGTTTTCAAAGGAAAATGTACAATTCAATATCTTAATAGTCATCTTATTTGATTTAAAAAACAAAGACATTAATCACAACTTGTAATTTCACTATGACGTATGAGTTACCCGACTAAAAATAATAGTTTTAAAAGACATCCAACACTTCCATTTAGATTGATCTTCTCACCGTTTGACTCAAAATGTTCAACCCTACACTTATGTACGATGTGTATTTCTCATGTCACGGAAATATCCGAATATTTACGATTGTGGAAATATATATACATATTGGTTACCCAAATTTCCTTGTAGAGAGTCCGGAAAACATTTTTGGAAAAAGAGGAATTTCTCTTTACGAGCAATTTCTCCTTTTCTCACAATGTTTTCTGCCCTATCAGACTATTTTTTTCAATTTCAAAACATTTTGAAATGTCGTCTGCAAACTCTTTCAATTTGGGAGAGTTAAAATCTGGCGTTTGTAAAGTAGCAAATAACCGCTTTCAAGCATAGCTTTCTTATCGGTACCACGTGGTCAGTTAATTTCTGGTATTTCATTATCAATATATCACTCGATTAACTTGATAAAAACATGGGCGTGGGTTTGTGTAACATCAGGTCAAACTCAACCTCGACGGTTTTCATTCGTTATAGGGTGAGTTAAGTAATTTGGTTAACGAAAAGATTTTGTTAACGAAATGATTTAGCTAACGGAATGATTTGGTAGACGAAATTATTTTGTTAACGAAATGATTTGGTAAACGAAATTATTTGTTTTTTCTAAATTCGTATGTGGGTAAACAAAAGTAATTGATTTACAAAATGAATTTGTTAACGAAGTGATTAGTTGGTAAAATTATTTAGCTAACAAATTATTTGATTTAGGAATGAGTTGATTCACAAAAGATTTGGTTTACGACTTATTTAGGTTAACGAATAATTTGGTTAAGAGTGACTTGTTTAAATAATGAAATGGTAAATGAAGTGATTGAGTAAAGGAATTGAATTGTTGAAAAAAATAAATTCTATGGCGAAGTGAATGAGTAAACGAAATGTATGATTTGGTTAACGAAATATGTTGGTTAATGAAATGATTTGGTTAACAAAGTATTTTGGCTAAGGAAAAGGTTTGGTTAACGAAATGATTTGGTTTACAAACTGGTATTGTTTATTGTACATTGTAACTAACACCAGACTACGACACTTAGCACGTTAAGATTTTCAAATAGTTTATTGACACCTCTATTGAACATAGTTAGTTGTCTACATATGTGCAACATGCAAATGCATAAAATGAACAAACAAGGCAAAACAAACATATAAATTAGAAAAAGGTTTAATCATGGCTTTCACAAGAAACATAAATGAGACAGTAATGACTAAATACTGAAAGCCTTGTAACCATTGTGGCAAAGAGAAGGTCTTGCTCATCATGAGTAATTTACTCTTTTTTCTAACATTGCTCCTGATGTTTTCTGTAATGTATGCACTAAAACCAAGTATTTTGAAGTAAGAGGTTTAAGCATCAGGATCAGGCTGTCACCAGTCGCTTTATTAGAAATACAATAACCCTTAAATCATCTTATGGTATTAATTGCACTTAAGTGCTCTACAAATCATGTAACATGTAGTCAGGTCATATGACATCATTTTATATACATATTATTTATGAGCGGTTAGCAAGCTCAGAGAGGAAGCTGATTTATGGTTGTTGTCGAAAACGACGAAGACATCAAAGCAAATGGAGGATATCGAGGAGAAATGGAGAGATGGTAGAGAAATTAATTGGAGATAAGAGAGAAAGAGAGGGAGAGAGAGAGGGAGAGAGAGATAGATAGAGAGAGAGAGAGAGAGAGAGAGAGAGAGAGAGAGAGAGAGAGAGAGAGAGAGAGAGAGAGAGACAGACAGACAGACAGACAGACAGACAGACAGACAGACAGACAGACAGACAGACAGACAGACAGACAGAGAGAGAGAGAGAGAGAGAGAGAGAGAGAGAGAGAGAGAGAGACAGAGAGAGAGAGAGAGAGAGAGAGAGAGACAGACAGACAGACAGACAGACAGACAGACAGAGACAGACAGACAGACAGACAGAGAGAGGGGGAGAAAGACAGAAAGAGAGAGAGAGAGAAAGACAGACAGACAGAAAGAGAGATAGAGATAGACAGAGACACACACAGATACATACAGAGACAGAGAGAGCCAGAGACAGACAGACATATATAGATAGATAGAGAGGCAGAAAGAGGGAAAGAGAGACATAGAGGGACAGAGACATTCAAGGCCTGTCACACCTAAAAAGAGATGGACAGGGACAGGCAGAGATAGACAGACACACAGAGAGTCTCTGAATCCTGAAAAATACACATGAATGGTCACTTCATTATTTGTGTAAACGTCTCTGAATGCATTTAGGCACAGCCAGCCATTAACTAACACAGACGGAGACATATCGTACATGGTCTACATTCCCTGTCCGGTCCGACTGATATATAACACATGTTAATTAGGTATCAATGAAATATATCTGTGTTTATACGAGAGGATAATTCAATAATGAGGCATATCAGTTACACGCATGAATCACGGGCCTCAACCGATTCATTATAACTGTCAGAAATAATCCTCAGGATTGATTCTACTGTAAGCATTACCTTACTTTTTAACCCTTTATCAAACGCAAAATTTTGAAAAAGTTTGCAGTCGACTTTTCAAAATGTGATGAAATTGAAAAATAATCTTCATTTAGGACAGAAAACATTGTGGGAAAAGGAGAAATGACGCGTAAAGAGCAATTTCTCCTTTTCCCACAATGTTTTCCAGTTTTTTCTACAACACAAACTGTTAAATGTCGTTATTGTTTGGTAATGAGTTAAATACCCTACAGTTCCTACAGAGTTTGATGTTTTTCTTTAATTCATAATAAGAAAACTAGTCTGTCTGTATCCGACGAATCCATTTAAAGAGGAAGCTTAGACAAATTGGGTGTAAATTGGAAAACGCAATCATTTCTCTTCATATATATGTATATTTACTTCATGTTAACACACCAATAACAGATTGTTTCAGAAATAGTGTGACAGAAGGAGAAATGGCTCCTTAGCGAAAGCATCTTTTGTCTCGTTAGGTTCCACAAAATAGCACGAATAAGATATATCTTTTGACTTCAATTTTGACCTTTTAGAAAAGTCTAGTTGAATAAATGAATTAGATAAAACCTTTCTCTAAAACATATTTGAATCATGCCATCGTTTCAATGAACAAGACTCATTTTCCGGTTGTAAATGGGCGCACTGAACTAGGATTGTTCGTTATATTGTAACAAAATTCCATAATAGTTCCCCCTTTGACGTATTTCTTAGGACAGTCTGCTGTATATATTTTAAAACAAAATAATGAGTGAAGCAATACACATTTTTTGCGACCATCAAAAGGTTTTGGAAACAAATGTACTTTAAGGAGTTTAAGCTGTGACGTTTTTGGGTTGAAATATTTACTCTGTTAATGCTGTCGTTAGAACATATTGTTTTCAGAATCATTATAAATCAAACATCACCGGAAACTAATCGGAGATTGCGTGCTATCTCGTGAGATCTCGCGGAATTCCGAGAAACGGGAAATCGCATTCGGAGAACCTCTCGACTAATCGCAACAGATTAAAGGGGCTAGATTTCGGATAACTCACTAAAATCTAATGACAGTTAATTAAGATCAAACTGTGGGCGGTCCAGAGGCGTACTTGTTTACCATATAACCCTTTACTAAAAACCAAACTTTTGACTGTCCCGAATTGAAAGAGTTTGCAGACGACATTTCAAAATGTGATGAAATTGAAAAATAATCTTTTGGTAGGGCAGAAAACATTGTGGGAAACGGAGAAATTGCTTGTCAAGAGCGATTTCCCCCTTTCCCACAATGTTTTCCAGAATCGTCTGCAACAAACTGGTCAAATGTCGTTATTGTTTTGTGTTGGGTAAATATACTTTTATTTGGCCAAGAGATTTTCTAGCTTCGATGTTTATGGATACGAGCGTTCAACCTTTTACTTGATAACCAAGACATTTTAGAGTAAAATCTTTAAAGAATTTGATTGGAAAAATGAGGATTTATTTATGTTTAGAAACAGATTGCTCGGTTAAAATGCACACACATTTTCCTTTTCCCCTTTGCTTACGATATTAGACTTCATTAAATGATAAGACATTCCATAGCTTCATAAAGGTTTTCCTCATTTCCTAAGGACTTCTATGCTATCTCTATGATTATTTAACATTTTTGTAAGTGTTGTTATTTTATCTAAATAGTAATGGTCAGTTGAAATATTGCACGAGTCATTGCCTTGTCGGGTATAAATCCTTAGAGCTAGATCTAGAGCTAGAGCTAGAAGAAAACGGCAAAATAGTCTGGGAAAATAGGCGATAAATTTCAAAACGTCGAGTGCTGAAACCGACATCATACTTAAGCAAACAGGTTGGATCCAGACGCTAAGTAAATTGGCGGCTGGCCTGTGATCTAATCTGTTTGCTACTCTAAGTATCTTTCCTCATCAAACCTAAGCAAATATTTAGGTTTTGGAAAGCAGACGACACTAGTCACCTTTCTTAGGAAAATAACCCAGCATTTTAAGGGTTAGAGATACATCTGTTAGGACACTTACTTTTTACGGTTATTTGATGAGGCGATTCATTACTAATTTGATATTAATAGGAATCATCTTAATTGGGTTTCTGTGTTGATAATGTAAAATCTAATAATTAGAAATAAAAAAGGTGGTATCATGTCTATTAACTGTTTGAAGATGTACCTAACTTCTGGGTCAAATTATCTTTTAATTTGTACATAAATAGATTGGTGTTCTGATAACGAACTTGTATGTTATTTTCACACAAGGTTTGGTGTTGGTAACAGTTAACCCTTAGAATGCTGGGTAATTTTCTAAAAATAGAACTTTTGTGTCGTCAGCTTTCCAAAACATTTAATATAAGCTTAAGTCTGTTGAGAAAAGATACTCAGAGAGGCAAACAGGTTAGATCACAGTCTAGTCGCCAATTTATTTGGCGGCTGGTCTGGATCTAACCGACATGTTTGCATAAGCATGAAGTCGGTTCCAGCACTATAAGGGCTTAGTTCCGTTGTAATTCAAAGGAACTGACAACATCTTATAAACGAGTTCAATGTCTTACGCCCAAGTTCAGTATATAACACCAAGGTGCTCTCGGCCTGTAAATAGCCCTAAAGACCCTTCAGATATTTCATTTTAAACTTATTTACTTCTCATCATTTGACTGAAGCGTGAAGCTTATTCGAATAACTATCGGTGCTAACGCCGAATTTCTGATAAGTTTGTGGCAGACGACTCTTGAAAACATTGTGGGAAAAGGAGAAATTGCTCTTAATAAGCAATTTCCCCTTTTCCCACAACGTATTCCCCACTATATGAAGAATACTTTTCAATTTCATCTCATTTTGAAATGCCGTCTAATTGCTCTTTCAATTTGGGACAGTCGAAAATTCGGCGTTTGGTAGAGGGTTATCAACAGGTTATAGGTTCCATTAATAGGTTGAACCAGGCGCCACTGAATATTTCTTAGCCTGAGGTCCTGGGTACCGTTTTACTAAACAGTTTACGCTTAAGCGTACGTCTAAAACAACAATTCCTCTTATTTAAATATTGGGCGTAGCAATATTGCAAAGTAACACATCATTGCAATCGTCTCTGCGAGACGCTTCCAATGACATGTCACATTGCAATATTGTACTTTCATTGAAGATACTATCCATGTGTTTCCGTTATAGCTTACGCAAATATTTTTCTTAAGTTGTTTTAGTGAAACTGTACCCTGGTGCGGGGTATACGCACGGGCAAGGACCCCAGACTATATACAGTGATGTCTCGTTAATCCGAACACGTCCGTTCCCAACAAAATGTTCGGATTACTGAATCATCCGGACTGATGGGGCAGAGCATGTCCTCATACACAATAAGACATTAACGGTCTGTATGCACGTGTATACTTATAACCCTTTAGCAAACGGCAAATTGTCGCCGTCCCAAATTGAAAGAGTTTGCAGACGACATTTCAAAACGTGAAATACAAAAATAATTTTCTGATATGGCAGAATACATTGTGGGAAAAGGAAAAATTGCTCGTCACGAGCAATTTCTCCTTTGGCCACAATGTTTTCAAAAGTCGTCTGCAACAAACTGGTCAAATAATTCAGTCCCCTTACAATTTCGTTCGGATTGCGAGACATCCGGATAATTGGGGTCCGGATAAACGAGGCTTCACTGTACATTGTATTCCTTTACACTCGTCTCTGTAATTGCGCAATGAATATTTTCGAGAAGCCGTCTATGACGTCATATCCGTTATTCAACACTGCACTGCAATCTTCGTCATTGGTTTTGATAATTACTTTAGGCACCCACTTTCCCCGAGTTCTGGAAAATCAAATTTGATTACGTATCTAATGCAGTTTAAAACATCTTTCGTGCAGGCAATTATGCTATTTCTATTCAAAGATGTTTGCGTGAAGTGTCACTCAAAACTTGGATGATTTGCATGTTTGCAACAATAAAAGTTCTTCTAGATCAAATTGATTCTCGGTTCAAGGTAGTGCGAATGATCCAGACGTTGATATTTCATTCAACAGTTAAACCTTGGATCATCCAAGTTAGGATAAAGGATGTGTTTGTGCACAAACATGACAAATCATGATAAATGTTTAACCTAGCTAACACTTACCAAACTGTACGACTGATATAAACCATCACGTTTGCAAAAAGGTTTTGCAGCTTGTCTTGGTTCTAGGTTAAAGGATGTGTTTGTGCACAAACATGACAAATCATGATAAATGTTTAACCTAGCCAACACTTTCCAAATTGCACGACTGATATAAACCATCACGTTTGCAAAAAGGTTGTAACATGCTTGTCTTGGTTCTAGGTTAAAGGATGTGTTTGTGCACAAACATGACAAATCATGATAAATGTTTAACCTAGCCAACACTTTCCAAATTGCACGACTGATATAAACCATCACGTTTGCAAAAAGGTTGTAACATGTTAGATGATATTCATTCTCGGTTTGAGGATGTGTTTGTCGACAAACTGACAAAACATAATAAATTCTTAACCTAGCTAACACTTTCCAAATTTCACGACTGATATAAACCATCATGTTTGCAAAAAGGTTGTAACATGTTAGATGATATTCATTCTCGGTTTGAGGATGTGTTTGTCGACAAACATGACAAAACATAATAAATTCTTAACCTAGCTAACACTTTCCAAATTTCACGACTGATATAAACCATCATGTTTGCAAAAAGGTTGTAACATGTTAGATGATATTCATTCTCGGTTTGAGGATGTGTTTGTCGACAAACATGACAAAACATAATAAATTCTTAACCTAGCTAACACTTTCCAAATTTCACGACTGATATAAACCATCATGTTTGCAAAAAGGTTGTAACATGTTAGATGATATTCATTCTCGGTTTGAGGATGTGTTTGTCGACAAACATGACAAAACATAATAAATTCTTAACCTAGCTAACACTTTCCAAATTTCACGACTGATATAAACCATCATGTTTGCAAAAAGGTTGTAACATGTTAGATGATATTCATTCTCGGTTTGAGGATGTGTTTGTCGACAAACATGACAAAACATAATAAATTCTTAACCTAGCTAACACTTTCCAAATTTCACGACTGATATAAACCATCATGTTTGCAAAAAGGTCTTGCATCTTGTCTTGGTTCTGGGATCAACGATGTGTTTGTATACAAATATTGCAAATTATGATAAATAGTAAACCTAGCTAACGATTTCCAAATGTTACGACTAATATAAACCAGCATGTTCAATCGCAAAGGGGTAGTGGGGTCTCATGCAAATTGAGAGTTGTGGGTTTGGTACCGTATCGAATTATACTGGAGGCTTTAAAGAAATGAAATGGTTTTCTTGCTTCGATTGCACTCTGAATGATTGAGGATGCTTTGTAATTTTGTATGTGAATGCAATGTAAAACGCTCAATTAATTCTTCATGCTTTTTCAAAAAACAAAACATGCACCGACATGACAAAGTAATAATTTGTTATCGGAATGCACTCGACTATAGTATAACATACAATGAAATATTCATTTGGCATAAAAATTACCCACATTCATAGCCATGATAAAATCAGAATCAGAATTTTTTTATTTGACTTATACAAATACAATACATCGTCATTTTAAACAATATATTTGATATTTAACATTGGGTTAAAATGACGATGTGCGGTATTTGTATAAATCAAATAAAATTATTTGGTTTCTAATTATGTTTTTTAAATTCCGGATTTTTCAGAGTTTTTCAAACTAATGTATATATACAAATTTAAACACAAACATAGACAGCAAGAGTTCGGTTAGGACTTTCAAGAGAGTACAAGATAGAAATTTAATACAACTTCAACTTTCATACTCAATGCCTGCTCTCACAATTTGTCATAGCTCATTAAAACTGAGCGTAGTTAGTGTTATGATTCATATCAGGCGGTGTTTTCGATGATATGAGAACTGATTAGTCTGCTAATGAACCTGCGCATAAGTGCTTTTAACCCATCACCAAAGAATAACGACATTTTGCCAGTTTGTTGTAGACAACCAAGGCCGGGGAAAACATTTTGGGAAAAGGAGAAATTGCTCTAAACGAGCAGTTTCTCCCTTTTCCCACACTGTTTTCTGCCCTATCAAAAGATTATTTTTCAATCTCATCATATTTTGAAATGTCATCTGTTAAACTCTTTCAATTTTTGACAGCCGGAAATTCGGAGTTTGGTAAAGGGTTAACCTTTTACAATCCACTAGCAGGTCTGCTTCGTAATTTTTGAAAATGTTGCTTTTTAAGATCTTGTTTTTCTAATAATTCTTAGAATTAGAAACGTGAAAGTCATTGCTTGAAAAGGAAAATACTTACATGAGAAATGCCTCCTTTTGTCAAATAATGTTTCTTTCTAATGAGTGAGAAGGCTCTAAAGGTTTATGAATAAACATTTCTGTATCAAGACGGTACAATGATCGATTTGCTTGAAACAATACAATATAAGCAATATATTTCTCTGACTTCATTTCATCATAGAACTTGAAATCACATGACCCCTCTCCACGTGGGTTTAAATCCTGAGAGGGATATGGATGTTCATGAGAAGCAGTCTCCAGACAGACTTGCGGAATGCCGATGGTTCTACCCGGCTTGACCAGCCCTTATGGGCAGTTAAGTATGGGGTCGTCCTCCATCATTAAGAGTAGGGCATCGCTACATAACTGAACTAACATTGATGTGATGTAAAACTCATATATAAAAAAAGAAATTCATTTCAAGTTTTGTTTATATCTCGCGGTCCTCGAAATGGTTCCTTTAAAAGCACCTGGATACAACCCTTTAAATAGCATATTACTTATAAACAGGTCCTTTACAATATTATATAACTGAATGATATTGACGCAATGAAGATTTCAAATGAAATATGATGATAGACCTTTTCAGTCAATCTAGCTTTAAGCGAACAATTTAAAAGAATGTTGGAAATTACGTCTGATACTATATTTATACAGGTCGCGATTCACCTGGCGTCCATATCAAGACGTCAGTCTTCAATTATTTTAAGCGACCATTTTTAAACAGTGTGTGGAAGCATATTAAAAATCTTAATACAGGACGAAAGTCATTCAGAAAGCTCCTTTTTTTGGGCTTCTGAATGACGAACGTCCTTATCCAAACGACAGTTATCATAAACACCACGATTGTGCCTCCTGTTATTATGATCGCCAAACAAGACTGACTTTTAGTATGTAGAGCCCGTATACAAAGAACAAATCTATGTATTCAGATTCAAGCGCTGAAACGATTTTGTAATTCATCGCATACCGTCTTTGCAAATTTTGACACTTTGGCACATTTTGAATACAATTGCGCGTTAGTTGATATTGTTTCAACAAATATCGTATAGCAAAACAGAAACACTATCGTTGCGAGTAATCTAACGGGTAAACAAGCACATTTTAAAGTGTTTCTTATAATTACGTAAAGCAAGTAAGTAAACAAGTTCATCGTTTATTATAGTGAACTGTTTAAACATTTTAGTTATATAGTTATCATAACTCAGTTTATTACACCCGGCCCAATGGGCCTATGAGTCACTTTCCATAATTAGATCACATAACCGCATATCTATTTACGTGAGACTAGTATCAACTTTATTTTTCGTTTTGATTTATCTTGACAGGAGAAATCTTACTATTTTCTACCTAAGTAACGTATATATTATATATCCTACCTACCAGCCGGGTTTTGGAGTTCAAGCAACTCTCCGGGGATCGTCTCGCAGCTTACACAACGCGTTAACTTTAATGGCGACTTTAAATCAATTTACACACCCGAATGTGTCAACACCGTAATTGGATTACCTCCAATCTACACCGTGAATAAATCAGTAAACTGTTTACTCTCGCGACTTCTCGTATGTGACGAGAATCTTTGATAAACTATGCTATCATTATGGGAGCGGATCTATACACCTTTTTTTATGTGTATAAGGCTTAATTTGAGAATCAACTGCGGAGAAGAGTATTTGTGTTTTTGTCACAATGATTTCTATTCAAAGCGATGTAATAAATTTACCCTATCATATTGGGCTCCTTGATACATTATAAAACAAAGATAAGAATACAATCTGAATGATGTGAATTGAAATGGGTTCAACGTTTCTTTCAAGTGTGTTACTGTTCCATTTACAATAACGCAGACACTTTTAACCCAAAAATTGTAAATAATGACGAAACCTGTACATCCAAGCAAGAAAACTTTAGAATGAAATTTTCAATTAATACCATACTCTCTGTTTCGAAATGTTGCTTACGTGCTTAAGATGTTCAGAATGGCAATGTAAGTAGTAAACACGTCTTTGAATGTTGAAGCTGCGACAACAAAAGTTACTGTTTGATGTAAAACGTTACATTATGGTAGGTAACATTTTATAATTGTATAATAGGAAACTTTATTCCTTTAAACATATTATATTGAATATAAAATATTTTCATAAAATAAAAATACAGTGTAAATCATTGTAAGCAAATGGACTGAGCTACAAGTTCTATAACTCAGTTACAACCCCTTCTGGTATAAAAGTTACATCATTAGGAATGGCAATATTCCATTATGTTAGAAACGAAATTTACAGTTGTATTCTAGTAACCAATAAAACTCGATGCAATGTTGACAAAATACAAGATAGATAAGAGAGGAACTTTCTTTGTTGTAGGACGTGCCTATTTCGAGGGTTCAATGCACGTCTTTACAAATGTAGAGCTCTTACTTTACTCTTGTACTGAACCCTCTGTTTTTTCTACGCCAACATTACAAACTCGTCTGTCTAAAAAAAAAAACAATTAAAATTTCTCTGAATTACGGAAATGTATAAATTACCAAATCTCGCCGTTCTACGCGAGAAAGCGAGAAAACCATAAGTCAGCTTCGCGCTTCGCGCTTCGCGCCTAATTGAAGAATTGTTCCGTCGCTTGTACAAGTCTAATTTACCTACGAGATTACCGAAATGCATCTTAATTTTACCGGATCGATACAGCTGAGGTTGCAACAGGAACGCTTAGAGAATATTTACCCGTTACCGAACAATAACGGCATTTTAGCACTTTTAGTTGCAAACGACTCTGGAAAACATCTTAACGAGCAATTTCTAACTTTCCTACAATGTTTTCTGCCCTATTAGAAGATATAAGAAAGGCTTCGTGCATATCAACACGACTAAACCTCTCTTAGCACTATGTGATTGGTTCGAATTTCAAGGAACATCAAACAATGTTGTTCAGGCTGATACAAGAAACGCTTCGTGCATATCAACACGACTAAACCTCTCTTAGCACTATGTGATTGGTTCAAATTTCAAGGAACATCAAACAATGTTGTTCAGGCTGATACAAGAAACGCTTCGTGCATATCAACACGACTAAACCTCTCTTATCACAGTGGGATTGGCTCAAGTTGAAAAGAACAGCAAACAATGTTGTTCAGGCTGATACAGGAAACGCTTCGTGCATATCAACACGACTCACCCTCTCTTATCACAGTGGGATAAGCTCAAGTTGAAAAGAACAGCAATCAATGTTGTTGAAACTGCAACAAGAAACGCTTCGTGTATATCAATACAAATACACTTCTCTGAGCACAAACTGTGTTGTTTGTCATTTGGTGGTGCTGGTAATTTGGAACAGTCTCGGGGAAAAAAACCGACAAAATTTGCATGTAATAGAACATTTTTTAATTTTGGGAATATACTATTGTTAAATAACTTAAAATAAACTGTTGTGACATAACTAAAACATGTATAGCATAAAAATAGCACAAATCTGCCTTCATCGATGAGAACATTTAGAAGTCAAACTATAATATATTCAAATACCAAAATATTGAAACAATACAGTGATGAATTGTATTTTGATATACATTTAAAAATAGGTTTAAAAAGCATTACCAATTCAGTAAATGTTAATATATCTAAGTAAGAACAGTCAATATGTGTTAGATCTCAAAACCGTTGCAAACCTTTATGACTTTAAATACTTATTGTTTCACTACATACATGCTCAAAAACCTGAGTTTGAAGTAACTTTGTTCAAATGGTTATTCCCAATCATGTATGATAAAACAGGACACCTGTTGTTCTGTTCTTAAAGAAAATATTTCTTAATGTCCAGGGTACCGTTTTAAGGGTACCGTTTTACTAAGCAACTTAAGAAAAATATTTGCGTAAGTCATAACCGATACACATGGATAGTATCTTCAATGAAAGTACAATATTGCAATGTGACACGTCATTGGAAGCGTCTCGGAGAGACGATTCCAATGATGTGTTACCTTGCAATATTGCTTCGCCCAATATTGAAATAAGATGAAATGTTGTTTTAGACTTACGCAACTCTTAAGGTTAAATTGCTGCTTAGTAAGCAGTACCCAGATCTCTTCACATCTGTGGACAAGCAGCTTTAAAGAAAATGGTCAATATACCCTTGGTGTGGGTGGGGTATGGGGGCGGTGGTGTTTAATTGGCAGTAATGAGACACCTATCAAATCAGCTTCACCAACTTCTAGTTCGATTGCACTCTGGGGAATAGTAACGTGTAGGCGGAACTGTTTAGTTCACAAAGCGTTTGGGTTTCAGATGAAAAGACTTGAGATTGTAGCCAGTTATGAAAGAACGGCGAGAAAATGCGATGCTTTATTGGATATATTCTTCTTCTTCGATACCGTTCAACATACTTTGTGTTAGATGACATTGCTAGTCATTCTAAAACAACAGCGATATGTTTAGAGGTTTGTTCACATTCCTCATCAAACAGGATGAATATGTACATCCACATATGATAATGTCTTTTTTCTTTTGTTAACGTTAAAACATTTGATCCCTGCAGAATTTGGTAGCTGTAAATTTGTCAAGATGTCTCTACAACAGTTCTGCTATTGCAAACCTCTTTGTGGCTCCCTATTAAATTTGAATCCAAAAATGAGTACACCGTAAACCCCATTTGTTCAATTGGTTACTTTTGTGTCCAGATCTTTGCCAGATGGCGTTTTATAATACAACAAGGAATTATCAGGAAAGACATGCAAAGTCCGAATGATTTACATCTCAACAGAATATATTACACGCGGCGTTTGTGTTATTCAACTATTTCCATAACGTAATGTTTGATCAATACATGATAGTGTTCTTGTAAATAATAGACGAATTCATCCTTGCATAACGTCACTAATAAACTCGAATAGGAAGATGATCTCAGATTGGCTCAACGGTTACACTTTACACATGACCTCCAGTCTCTCCATGCAAAGACAAAACTGAAACATGCAACATATCACGTAGTGTTATTGACGAAATCTAAACCAATTAACTATCTTATTGGTTATTCATCGTTTAAACTCTTCGATCAACAAACATATATTATGTATAAAGCATATGGCTTTTATAAAGGTACATGTTTACAGATTTGAAATTATTTGAAAGCTTATTTCTTTTAAACTGCGCAACAGCTGTACTGTTATATGAAATGCGCTGAAGAATAGTCATTGTTAGCAAATTTAGATTGTTTTTTAATTCTTTAAAATGTGTATCAAGTGAATCAAAATGTATTTTAATGAAATTAGTTACTCTTTATTGTATATCAGACAACTATACAACAACTATTATTTCAAATACGTTTTAGTGTGAGTTCGAATTTTCGCTGCTGTGAAGAAGCACCTTTTGGTGTTTAGTGTTGCAAATACCATCCATTTCATTTCGTTTTTTCCTCAACTTATCTGATATTGCAACTAGAAACCACATACTGTTTTGTTTGTCATAACGCAGTATGTTTCTGTCACCAAACTGTCATCCATTAAGTAAATCGCATGGAACCGGTATGTAAGGAAAAGCACCTTTCCCGGACACTGATTTCTGATATATTCCACGACGTCACAAACTAAACTTAAACAGTTTCACACATATATGAATTAGTAAGTTCCGTTTCTGATATAATGTTGCATTGCATTACATCTTATTATTTTGAATTGCATCAAACATGTACTTCACTAGTTTGTTGTGAGTTTTTTTGTATTGTTTGATGTATTGTCAAGCGATGCTGAATATATTCAAACCTGATCCAAACAATATATCTCGTTTTTTAAATATTGTGATGAATTCCATTTCCTTTCGTAGAGCCCCTGGCCTTGTCCAGATTTGAAACAATCAGCGAAAGTCAATAATTAAGTATGAAACTTTAGTTTCATCGCACCAATAAAACTTGGTTTAAGGTAGAATACCCATAACTCGCCATTTTGAAACTTTTTCTTTCGTATTTGACCGAATAGTTCCGGGCACGACCGGAGGATGCCGAGAGCGAACGAAGTAATCCGACGAAAGAAAAAGTTCCAGAATTGCGGATTTTGGGTCATCTACCTTCAACTGCATTGATTATTTATACTTTTAGCGATTTTTCCAACCTCTCGCAACAGTTGTATTGTGTCCTGTAAATCGCTAGTTTACTTTTTGATATAATTACTTACCTTCTTCTGTGATTGGCAAAACTTCCCCTGTGTGGATTGAATGAACCTTTCCAGGCGTACAATGTTTCCTCATAGTCGACCAGGTTCTGCATGGGTATTGTAAATCTCAGCCTCAAGTTCTATACTCAGATTCAAACCAAATACATGTTCCCATGCGGCCTGTCTGACGATGATTCGTGTTCCCATGCGGCCTGTCTGACGATGATTCGTGTTGCCATGCGGCCTGTCTGACGATGATTCGAATCCTTACGTCTACGTCTAGAAAATTGCCGTAACGTTTAAATCTCAAAGAAGACTTTGCTTTTGTGAATGATAAATAGACATGCCTTAGTTTAAACTTATTTATTTTTCATCGATTGTGACAAACGCTTGAAGCATGTTCAGATCACTTTCGATGACTGTTTCCTGCATGCTAAACCAGTAGTTGATCCGATGCAATGAAAAGTACGTTAAAGATCGAACGTGTAGGACTCAAGTTCTTGCAAGTTAGATTTATCGCTCTCGATTACTGGATACATCACCGTACTCGCACCAAATGTGGATTAATGGATGGTCGCAATGCATATCCTGATTCTTACGGGATTCGAACCCGAGACCATCGTGTCCCGAGGCCAACGTTCTACCTATGGGCCAAGTCCTCCACAAGTTGTTGATTAATCTTCCTGGTCCTAACACATCCTTTAAATACAACTCGAAACAAAAAAAGTAACTTATATTTGATTAATCCATTCCGAAACAAGTGCGGCATTTGAACAGTTTGTTGGAGACGATTCTTGGAAAACATTGTGGGAAAAGGAGAAATTGTTTGTAACGAGCAATGTCTCCTTTTCCCACAACGTTTTCTGCTATTTCAGATAATTACTTTTCAATTTCACCACAATTTGAAATGTCGTCTGCAAACTGTTTCAATTTGGGACAGTCGAAAATTTGGCGTTTGGTCAAGGGTTAAAAACATGTGACATGCGTAGCTAGTACCTTTTTCCGACTACCTGGTCACTATCATTATAACAGACAGAGGGGTATCCCCTTACTGTCGAATTATCATCCAATTATATATTCATTATTCACGGATAGGAAAATTGTTATTCATTATCATATCAATAATGCACAGTTTACCCGATTTTCAACTGCTGTACTTTGTTACCAGCCCAAATCCAAAGCTGTTTCAGACGAAAAGTAAAATGAAAAACCGGAAAAATCGGATATAGCTCTTGTGATTTTCATAGACCATTGGGAAACACATTAAATTGCTTAACATTTGTAATCTCTCCGTTTGTTTCAATAGTTTCTAAAGTATTTAGATTCTTGTGTACAAAAAGAGTATATAAAAAGAAAGGAATGTGTCTTTGTCAAACGCGTATTGTTGACCTGTTAAAGATTGCAGACGAAATTTTCATCTGTCATACACTTTGACAAATAGACAGATGAAAAACATTTTTCTTTAAATGAGAATTTGGTGGGCGTGAGCAATTATGTTTATTTAAGGTATTTTTTTATTTTTTTTGTTTTGTTTTAATTTCGGAATTGGTCATACAAATTTTTCATGGTTTGATATACATGGAAGTACAAACAATCTTTATGGTATTGTATAAGAAATAACAAATAGATTTATGTTTCCCCTTGTATGTAGATCTATTGGACCAGCTTATCGGAGATGACACATTAATCATACAAATCT